>JACXGI010013118.1:0-21415 GCA_016801175.1 Esox masquinongy | reverse complement strand
ACCCCTCACTTCTCTCTCCCTCTATCTCTCTCTTTCTCCTCATCTCTCCCCCCAATCTCTCCCACCCCTCACTTTTCTCTTCCCCATCTCTCTCTCCTCCCATCTCTCTCCTCCCTCATCTCTCCCACCCCTCACTTCTCTCTCCCCTCATCTCTCACCCACCAATCCCTCTATCTCTCTCTCTCTCTCTCATACACACACACACACCCACACAAACAAATGAACTCATGATGATGCAGTTCAGGTCCACTTACAGCCAGTCCCGGGGGTCCGGGGGGGCCAGGAGCTCCAGGAGTCCCAGCCTGACCAGGAAAGCCTTGGATACCCTAGTGAGTAGACAACAAGCATCAACAAGTGGAAACATATCAGTTACCTATCTAGACAAAGTCAGGATACTATAGTAGCCCCCATACCCTGGATCCTAAAGGTCCAGGAGGTCCTGGGTTTCCATTCTCTCCTCTCAGTCCAGCCAGACCAGGGGTTCCAGAAACACCACTGGGTCCTGGAGGGCCTGCTGAGCCAGGGAGCCCGGTGTCACCCTAGAACACAAGCAATGGCAACGAGCTGGTTATGGTGATGTTTTGGCAAGAAGAGAGACAGACAGGTTTTATGAACATAGCAACATTTAGGATTTTTTTGCTTATGATAACATTTAAAATTGAATGATAGCAACCTTCAACCCTTGAGGTCCCTGCTGACCAGGAGGCCCTGCCAGCCCGATGCCTCTCTCTCCCTGCAACACGAGCCTTGTCAGTACTGTCACATGTTTAGTCAAAGGAAACCGAGAGAAACAGCTGGTGATGTCTATTACCTTGTCACCTTTCGGCCCTGGTGGTCCTCTAGCGCCCTAAGAGACAGAATGTGGTTGGAGAAGTAATTAAGAGTGCCTTCTGACAGTCATTAGATCCATCTGATATTATAAAATGTCAAACAGTGACTCACATCTTCTCCAGGCTCCCCATCTTCACCAGCAACACCCTTTACAACAGGATACAGAGACACACCATGAAGGCCCTGGTCACTCTGTTTTCAGCAGTGGTGACTGAATGTTGAGTAACGTTGTGTGTTAAGTGTCATTACCCACCCTGTCCCCTTTGATGCCTGCCGGACCCCTATCTCCCCTCTCACCCTAAAGGGTAGACATTTAGGAAGGAAAAAAAATACAGATACACGCTGCCATCAAAATATCAATAAATGTTTTTGTTGGGCAATAGTTAATTCCTTGATAATTGCTGAAATGAAGTAATGGGTTTAACCAAACACACTCACCCGTAGCCCAGGCAGGCCTATCTCTCCTGCCGTCCCAGGTAAGGTCACACCAGGAGGTCCCTGAACCAATCACAACACATACACACACTTCCATTACTAGACACCAGGAGGTCCCTGAACCAATCCCAACAAACACACTTCCATTACTATATATGATGTTCCATCCCGATCTATTTCACCTAGTTCCTGACCTTACGACTGTCATCCTATTCTCTTTCTTATTATTGTGGGTTGGGGAAATTTGAGAAAGAGAAGAAATGGGAGAGACAGAGGGTCAGATTTCGAACCACGTTCCAAACATATACAAACTTCCTTTTTAGATTAAATATAGTTCATTTATTTTTCATAGCTGGAATAGTTCCTTCTACTTTCTTCTAATTTAAATAATACAAATCATGGGACTTGGGAACATGGGAACACTAGAGATTTAGCGTGTCACAATCCAGGCTTTACTGAAATGTAAAACGAGGTATGACACAGTATTTGTAGGGTTTGACTAATGACACTAGTACAGCAACCATTTGCCATTCAATATAATATCTGAGGTCTGAAGTCAAAATGTGACATGCATTCCAGGTCACATTTACACAGAGGGTGTTCAGAACAATTGATCTAGATTACGAACAATTAGAGGCTCAACTGAGAGTTCCTAAAGGCACACCAGTCTACTGCGGCACATCGGTTGAAACCAGCTCTTAGTGAAAGCACTTCACTAATGTTTGTTTATTGGCCTATGATTCATTATGATTTCATTTGAAGAATCAGTGGGTCTCAGTTGTAGGAGAGAGTGGTGTATCGACAGCCATATTTTATATTCAGCATCTCCCCGAAACAGAGTATTCCAGGAAGTTGTGTATACAGTAACTCTGAAAAATATTAAAACTTTAAATCAAAATGGATTAAAAAACGAGTTTTTGCCTCTGGTCCAAAATAAAAAAGGTCCATAAGTCCATAGTAAAAATGTACATCTATAAATCGCTCTAAATGTACTACAATCACAAAACCCTCCCAATTAAAGTAAGATGATTTTTATAATGAAAGCACAATATATTATCATAACTAAAAACAACAGTTTTAAAAAATATATATTTTCTAAAAAGGTGGTCTCTTGGCACAACTTACAGGGAATGGGTGAACACAGGAATATATTTCTAAAAGGTTGTATTTGTTTTAACACTTAAGATGGGCTCCGGGCCTGATATAACCTCATATTATTACAGTGTTAATGCCTTGCATCATGCTGATAAGAAAACTGATTGTGGCCTATAAGGGGAAAACTTGTTTTTTTAAATAATTTAAATAATCACACAAATGCAAGGTGTCTTTAAAATACTATGGATAATAAGCACAAAACTCAAAAACTGCTATCACAATTTGTACAAGGTATATTGATTACTTATTGGTTAAACTTTTAACCAATGCAATTTTCCCCAAAGCAGCTATTTTCACTATATTTAGTGCATGCTTTTGTAAATCTCCTTTAAGACAGATGCACTACATACAATCTAACCCGTAGGCCATAACTGTTACCACCAGGAAACTGACAGTGACAACCACTCACCTGTTCTCCCTTCACACCAGGGGGTCCTGCTACAGCCTGTCAAGGGAGATGCCGGAGGGAAAACAACATGAAAATCACATATCTGGGTAAGTATGTTGGCAATTACATGGATAATGGAAAGCAATGGACAAAATGTAAAGTAACTCCCACCCATTCAACTAGATAAGTTTGTAAAATATAATTTGATTTTGACATTTCCATATTTAAACTAACTAGAGAGGGAGAGAATACAATGATGTCAATAGGTACAGTAGATCTATCCTCTGAAAAGCTCTTCTTTCTCAATAACCGTAATACATCCTGCTTTCGCTGAGTGTTGTGAATGTGTATGAATGTATGTATGTGTGGGTGGGCTGGTGCGTGGGTGCGAGCATGTGTGAGTGTGCACAGATGCTTGACCATGTGTTTCTGCATTTCTATTCATTCCATTGATGACCTCTTCTTAGAGTTGGAGAGAGGATGTGAGTCATTTACCGAACAGATTGGATGGAGTCATGTGCAGCTGGAGCGTTTCAATAAGCCCACCTCACCTGTCTTACCCAACCTCATCCCACACACACTCACCTTCCCTGGGGGGCCGCTGTCCCCCTGCTCTCCCTTCAACCCAGCGAGGCCCATTGGCCCAGCGATACCCTGTACCAGGGAAGAGGGAAGGAGGTTTGATAAACAACATAGAAAGTATTTATAAAAAAAATCTATTTATTTTGCTGCCATCATTACCCTTACTAGAAAGCTCCAGGAACTAAACACACCTGTTTCCCTGGCAACCCTGGTGTCCCCTCTTTTCCAGGTATCCCATCTCTCCCTGGGACCCCTGGCTTACCCCCCTCCCCCTGGGAAGACAGACAAACTGAACGTCAGCACCACAACTGGTGTGTGTTAACCACGATGGAGAGTGTGTGTGTGTGTGTGTGTATGTTGGGATTCCCTGCTGTACTCACCGTCTGCCCTGGTAGACCGGGAGGCCCTGACGGGCCCTGGGAAAAGAAAGTTTATCATTACATTATCCCAGAACTACTAGACAACGCACATCAAATACACATTACTCTGTTGAATTAGAGTACGACTAAAGGTCAACCTGTGAACACACAAGGAATGTACTAGAACAGCAGTACAATAGCCAGTGAAAAATCTCCAGTATGAGAGTTGTTTTACAGATGATGCAAAGGATGTCTTACCACAGCTCCAGGAGGCCCCGGAGGTCCTGGCAGTCCCATGCTGCCTTGGGGACCAGGGGGTCCCTGTGGAAATAAAGAGTTCATTTAAAAGCATTATTATGAACCACTGAGCTGTGACTGAGGCAAGGAGAGTAGTGCTTAAATACAAAGGGAATAAATAACAGGAATATTTAGAACTATCCATACAAAACATAGAAAAATACAAAAAACAACACAAAATACAAGTTTACCTGAACGCCGACTCCAGGCAATCCTTGATTACCCTGTCAGAGACAGAAACACACAACAGCAATGTAAAAACAGAAAATAGTCATCCTGTTCCAGGGTTGCTGTAGTTATAAAGACTAAGACTTTAACAGTAAGCAATGCATGATCAATAAAACTGCAGAGAAAAGGAACAGAGTAGTGATCACTAAGAGATACTGACCTTGACCCCTGGTGGACCTGGAGGCCCATTGGTACCAATCGGACCCTACAATTACAAACCAATAGCATCAGTGTACAGCACAGTGTGTGTGTGTGTGTGTGTGTGTGTGTGTGTGTGTGTGTGTGTGTGAGTGCGCATGCGAGTCTCAGAAAGCTCTGTATCATACTAACAGTTGGTCCTCTAATTCCAGGTTCTCCAGGGTTTCCCTGCAAAGAACAGACAACAGCATGACCAAGACATACAAGTTAACACATACAAGTTAAAACACACAGCATATTTTCCTAACAGTCAGACATACACAGAGACACACAGAGACACAGCTATATATTCCCAGTATAGACACAAACACTGTAGACACAAATATACACTGTAGACACAACTCACATCTGTAGACAGAACACAGAAATGCATACACACACACACACACACACACACACACACACACGCACACACACACACACAATACACAAAGAGACACACGGGTTTACGCTGTGTGCAAACAGTGCTTTTGTAGGGCTGAGAAGCAGACAACAGAGCAGGTGAAGCCACGTGCACGGACAGGGACAGCAGACTAAAGCCGCTTACATGCAGAATACATCATTCAAAAATCTTCTCAGTATTCACTACCCTGGCAGGTCCATTTGCTCTAGGCTAGTTCATGCTACTGCGCGTGCTATTATCCGAGTTTTGTGGCGCTGACTAAAATAAAAACAGACTATTTCGGAGGTGACAGGATGCTGTGGATACAGGTGGCTCACAGCGATGTGTCATAAGTCTCCAGTCTCAGGGCCCTGGGAGATGGGCACTAACACTAATGAACCATAACGAATGTGCAGAAATCAATGCAGGCGACGGCAAGGACAGTGGCTGTTTATCGGTGCTGATGTTGACACTAGCATCTCCTGACAAGATCCTTCTGCTGCAAGTGTACCGCTACTACACCCCCGGCCCCCCCGTCTCTCCTACTGGTCACAAGCGTGGCAGCCCGCAGCACAGAAAACCTACCGGTCTGCCCAGCACGCCAGGGAACCCAGGCAGGCCCTAGAGGAAGAGCAGGACAGTAGGAGGTTTTAAGCGTTGAAATGACAGGGAGGGACAGAAAGGGAGTAAAACACATCAAAAAAGATTGAAGGGGGGTAGAAGAAAAAAAGAGGGGGGCTGTTAGAAGCAGAGCTGCAAAAGGTTACTGTTTAGAGCTTCTACATAGCCTCAGCCCAAGGAAACAGATATAGAAGCTTTATCAGCTCCATTAGAACTCGCAGCCAATCCCCAGGGTCTCCCCCTCAGGGCCAGCCCAAAACTAGGCTGCCTGGCTGGGTTACTGTTACTCACTGAGCGGCCTTGAGGACCAGCTGGCCCTTGTGGACCCTGCTCCGACACATTGTGGAATGAAACAAGAAGCTAGTTAGTAATGATCTTCTCCACACCTCCACTTCCGTCTCATCCCTCTACCCCTCCCTGTTCTCCCCCTGCATGCCTTCTTTCAGATTAACTCTGGGCCCTAGTTAGTCACGGCTGATTACACAACATCACAGACTCTCTTACTCACCATGGCTACTTTTTGGTTGGTCAGTTTTATGACCACTGTAAGTAAAACACAATGGTATCTGCTTATTAACTAGTTCACAGCAGGCAGCTAAGTTCCTGCAGAACTGAAAAGTGTGATCCCTTGATGTCTGGGATCCATCTCCTAGAAGCTGTCTGTTTAAAACAGATCAGTGTACAGCACACCTGCATAATGCATCTGCAGTTATATCTGAAAGGCATCATAAATCAACAGAAGTACCATAGAATATACAGTAAGCACTGGCAGTGATATCAAAACTATAAATAAAACCTGCAAGGCCAAATTTACCTCAACATTATTTTTGACATCTTCATGGGACGATCTATTAGGCTAGCTTGCAGTACAGAAATCTTCATCATACAATTACAATGTTATAATCATAATCATTATTGTCTCTCATGTTCCAGACCCCCCACTCCTCTCACCGGCTTCCCATCCTGTCCAGGTTTGCCAGGTTCTCCTGCCATTCCCTGAAATGACCAAAACACAACCGGGTTACACTGGCCACAGTACCAGAACAAGAACCAGAAGGTGTCAACAACCACTTCAGCAGTATAATCAGACAGTGAAGAGGGCAGCCCACCTGGCATCAGGCAATGCCAACCCAGAACACAATGCCAACCCAGAACCCAATGCCAACCCAGAACACACTCACTTGAAAACCGTCTCGTCCCTGCTCTCCCGATGGACCCCGGTCACCTTTATCCCCACGGGGCCCAACAATACCCTGGAACACACACAGAAAAACACACATACAGCACCAGTCAAATGTTTGGACACTTACATTCTGGGTGTGTCCAAACGTATGACTGGTACATTACATCCACAAATACAAACAGCTGTTGGTTAAAGACGCCATCAAGCCTCCCTGATGAGGTAATAAATGAAGGTGTTTTCACCCTGTCTCCTTTGGGTCCTGGCGGTCCTGAAGGACCAGGCTCTCCCTTTGCTCCTGTCACACCGGGGAGCCCCCTTGCTCCAGGAAGTCCATCCTGACCCTCTTCTGCCGCAGCACCCTACAACACACAAACCGCTAGCTGTGGATGAACTATGACATCATGATGTAAGGATTCATTGGCAAGGAGTCACGTGTTCAGGGGTGTTCAGTTCAGGGACATACCTTTGGTCCGGGTGGGCCCATTAATCCTGCAAGCCCGTTTTTCCCCTGGAGATGAAAACAGTGATGATCAGGCCAACCTCTCTATGGTACACTGAATGATGTGTAATGTGATGACCGATATACTCACAGGCTCTCCTTTGTCCCCCTTCTCTCCTCTCTCCCCCTGAAAGTCAAAGTGGTATGAGATGACCTCTTATCCACATGCTATTTTCATCGTTTTTTTATATTCGTGATTTCTTCTACCTCTCCTTGAACATCTTCACGCTCGCAATCCTTTTGTCCTTACCTTATCTCCGGGTCGTCCAGCCTCTCCCAGTTCTCCGGCTCTCCCTGGCACTCCAGGTATTCCAGGTTTTCCTGGTTCTCCAGCCTGTCCCGGGGGCCCCGGTGGGCCCTTCTCCCCAATGGCCCTCCCTGTGGGTCCTGTGGCCCCTACAGGCCCAGGTTGTCCCTGCTCTCCCTTCACACCCCTCTCCCCAGACAGCCCACGGGCACCCTGAAATGAAGATGAGTAAAGACATGAATTACATGCACACTCCATTACAATTACAAATTACAATTGTATTCAAATCAATGCAGTCAAACAGAGAATAATGTTCAGCAGAGAATGATGTTCAGAGTATAAACAGAGACATCTATTACAGGATGGGTCACGTCAACACAGTAATAACCATGTAGTTCGTTCTACAACCACATCTGTGTAATAGAATCTCTCTGTTTCGCATTTCCAAATTGACACCACCTAAGGAAGCTCACTCACGTCTATCCCTCCTGGTCCTCTCGGTCCAGCCTCTCCCTTGTCTCCTTTTTCGCCCTTCTCAGCCTTTTCCACCTTGACTGGCACATCCTTCCTATTCACAATCACCTTCAGGTCTTGCACCTACAGACAGCAGTACCGACACTGAGGTGAGGTCTAATTTATCAGGCACCAAATTAACCAAAACAGATGGGGACTAGTCAAATGCCAAATGATTGTTTTAGTTAACAGATTAAAACCCTAATGAATACAACCCAGGCCTGATAAAGGTAAGGGAAAAGTATAGAATACACAGAACACCTATGAATCAATGACAGGTAACATCATTACATAGATGTGGTATCCACTTACATCAATCCCAATGTTAGAAAGGGCCTTCTGCACATCCTGAAAGGAGAGGTACATACAGTGTTAAGGACATACTTCAGACCAGTCATACAGTGTTAAGGACATACTTCAGACCAGTCATACAGTGATAAGGACGAACTTCAGTCTGGTCATACAGTGTTAAGGACATATTTCAGACCAGTCATACAGTGTTAAGGACATACTTTTCTCCGGTCATACAGTGTTGAGGACATACTTCAGTTCAGTCATTCTGTGTGAAGGACATACTTCAGTCCAGTCATACAGTGTTAAGGACGAACTTCAGTCCGGTTATACAGTGTTCAGGAAGAACTTCAGTCTGGTCATACAGTGTTAAGGACATACTTCAGTCCAGTCATACAGTGTTAAGGAAGAACTTCAGTCTGGTCATACAGTGTTAAGGACATACTTTTCTCCAGTCATACAGTGTTGAGGACATACTTCAGTCCAGTCATTCTCTGTGAAGGACATACTTCAGTCCAGTCACACAGTGTTAAGGACGAACTTCAGTCCGGTCATACAGTGTTAAGAACATACGTCAGTCCAGTCATACAGTGTTAAGAACATACTTCTGTCCAGTCATACAGTGTTAAGAACATACTTCTGTCCAGTCATACAGTGTTAAGGACATACTTCTGTCCAGTCATACAGTGTTAAGGAGGAGAGACATGATTTCTAGTCTTACCACTGCTGTTCCAGGCCTGCCCGGCTGGCCATCATCCCCTGGGTCACCCTGTCAATTATATACACCATCATCATTGCCTCACACTTTCACAGCCCAACCAAACCTTCATTTAAGATTCACATACACATACTGTACACCAGTGGCATTCAAATCTAGCCCTCGAAGCCAGTTCCAGTCCATTTGCCCATTGCAACCTCCTAATCAGGGACTTAGCCGTCTGTTCTACCTCATCAATAATTGCACCCACCTGGTGTCCAAGGTCTAAATAAGTCCCTGATTAGGGGTTGCAATGAAGAAATGTAGTGGAACTGGCTACGATGGCCAGATTTGAATAACACTGCTATAGACTAAGAGATGCTCCATATTCAGAAATTGCATCTATGCACATTTATGTGTAAGATCTAAGTATGCACGCACGCACGCACAAACATAAACTTACCCTTTCCCCTTTCCCACCCACTGCTCCTTTCTCCCCCTGAAATACAAGAATGAGGTCAGCGAGATATGGGTCAGACCGAAAGACAGATGAATGGAGCATTGAAGAAAATGTAGAAATGCATACTAATGAAGCCTATGACACAGACTTACTCTGAGCCCTACAGCCCCTGGTATTCCAGGCACACCCTGAGAGAGAGACAGATACGGATCATTATCAGTGAATAGCATGCTAGAGACAAGCACTGCCACACTGGCCACAGCTCATAACTAACACAGTGACTCACTGGGGTTCCTGGAGGCCCCTGAGGACCAGGGATAGATGCTACTGGAGCTCCTTTCACATAAACCACCTGAGAGAGACAAGAGAGGGGAAGAAATAGAGTTGTATATTCTGAGAACCATAGGGACAAAAGCACAAGTATATTGCTGGAACAGAATCACATGGCTATAGACCTGTCCTGGAGGTCCAATGGCACCAGGGACACCTGGGAGTCCAGATGGACCAGTTGGCCCTGCAGGCCCAGCAAGGCCTCGGTCCCCCTTCAGCCCGTCATGGCCCTACACACACAGACACACATACACAACAACTTCACACCAGCACGGAACCTCTCCTCCAGTCCTTAGTGGTTTGGCCCAGTGTCCTAGAGATCATTCACATACATACTTTCACAAGAACCAACAGCCTTGACCTTCTGTCTCTTTAAACCAGAGGCTTGAAATCCTGTCACATTAAACCAGAGGCTTGCCCTTCTGTCTCTTTAAACCAGTGGCTTGAAATCCTGTCACATTTAACCAGAGGCTTGACCTTCTGTCACATTAAACCAGAGACTTGACCTTCTTTCACATTAAACCAGAGGCTTGAACTTCTGTCACTTTAAACTAGAGACTTGACCTTCAGTCACTTTAAACCAGAGTCTTGACCTTCTGTCTCATTAAACCTGAGACTTGACATTCTGTCTCATTTAACCAGAGACTTGAAATTCAGTTACATTAAACCAGAAGCTTGACATTCTGTCACGTTAAACCTGTTGCGTATTTACAGCGATTGCTTTGATCCTTATTGATTCCACTGCGACGACAGGGTGGAATGGTAATGAACATGCACAGGGGAGAACATACAGCACCCTCTAGAATTACCGTCGCCCTAAAGTTAAGATACATAAGTAAATGAAAAAGCAATTTTTGACAAATGTCAGCTTGATCTTAGACTCAAAATATATGAGAAATCTAACTTTTAACTGAGGTAAAAATGTATAAAGGAAAAAGCTCATTATAGATCCAAATATCCATATTTATATAATGTTCATACCATACCAGTAAAAGGATGTTCCTAATTAAGACCTAAATGACCAGATAAAGGGAGTTCATAACTAACCAGTGACCTTAATTGACCATTTTTTTGTCATGAAACACAGTAATCAGAAAGTAATCCATAATATTTCTGCAGTAATAGCATAATTGTCTTTTACAAAATTTGCTCAGCAGAAATGATTTTGGGTGCATACACTAGTGCATTTGAAAATGCTGTAATTCTATTGCTCAACAGAACTTGCAATATATCCTTGTGGCACACTCCCTTTCTTCCTTTGGTAACACTAAGACAAGCAATCATCTCTCCTCGAACAAGAAATGGCAGAAAGCAGAAAGCGAAATCCCTCATTCATTTCTTGGTTGCTAAAAAACCTTCAAATGAGAACAGAAGCACTGAATATTGTTGGTTATCATTGTGTCATCTAAATGCTTTTTATTTTTAAAATATCCCCAAATTCAGTTTTTACAGTTTTGGTAAGATGGTCGACCAAAAGTGTAAACAAATTCAGTGAAGGTGTTAGTATTAATGTGCTACTGCTGTAACTCGGCTAATCAAATTTGGGATATCCTATTCAATGAGAGTACAGGCTTTCTTCTGGCAAGACATCTAAGCAGCTTGTTGGCATGGAAGTGGTGTGTAGTTGGAGACATGTTGACCATAAGATTCAACAAACCTCTGCAACTGTGATTCTTGGAGAATGATTTACCTCTAGAATTATCATTCTTACTCTGCGTTTGGGGGCAAAATACACTTCCATATTCTAGCAGACAGGTCCATCACAGCTCCAGTTGGTGAGTGGTATTTCAAAGTGTGTTATTTAATAAATTGTGTGAAGTCCAATTTTTACAACAAAAAAAATCTGATTCATTTCACTTTCCCCATGTTGACAAAATAAGAGAATAAGAACAAGAGCGTTTGGTGTGTGTTACCTCATATTTACACCCCGGTGAAACAAGAAGTCATGGATGACGACTAAAGAGATTCTAATGACTCATATGACCTTGAAAACAGTCAATGTATCAATGGGAAGACACAAAATTTGGTTCATAAGAATTGCTATGGGCGGCAATAATCGTGACACAAATATTTCTGAGGAACAACATTAAATTCTTGATTAAGAATTGGCTTGTCTTTGAACAATTTAATCTAAATGAAAGGTTAGCTGTTTCTAATATTTCAAGTGAAAGATTAAGCCGATAAACAACAAGGAGATTTTTTAATCATTATCAAGAGGTCCAATGAATCTGGAGGGCACTGTAATAGAGGAAGGATAATATGAGATACAAAGGAGCTGAGGAGAGACAAAGGGAAATAGAGAGACAGAGGAACAGAAAGGAAGGGACAGGAAAACAGAGAGGAAGACAGAGGCAAGTCAAGTTTATTTGTATAGCACATTTCATAAACAGGGCAATTCAAAAAAGTGTTCTTCATTAGAAAAAACAAACATCAGGCATACTAGAAATAAATTAAGCATACAAATAAAACCATCACATTTAAGATGGCTAAAAGGTTATTAAAATATTAATAAAAGGCAGAAGAAAACAAAGGTTTTATCCTAGATTTAAAAGATGTCAATGTTGGAGCAAGTCTAAGATTTTCACCAACCTTTGTTCTTACTCTGGGAACAGTTAGCAGACCAGACCCTGATGACCTGAGGGGACTAGAGGGTTCATACTCTGAGAGAAGGTCTGAGATGTAACTTGGCCCTGAACCATTCAGTGATTTATAGATGGCAGCAGTATCTTAAAATCAATTCTATGAGATACAGGGAGCCTGTGCAGAGACCTAAGAATTGGTGTAATGTGTTCAGCTTAGTTTTAGAGAGGAAGAGAGAGGCCAAAAGAGAAAAGAAAGGATATTGTAAAGACAGAGAGAGACATGGAGAGAGATACACAGACACAGATTAATTTTAACTTTTGTTTTTGCGTGTTATTTATTTTATATTTCCTACTTTCAAGTTGCTTTGGCATTGTAAACAACATGTTTCCTATTCCAATCAAGTCAATTCTTTCCCACACAAATGTAATTAAGAGGAAGAGATAAAAATGGAAGGTAACAGGTTACTAACGTCTCTTCCGGCAGCCCCTGCGTCTCCTTTTTCACCCTGTGAGGTAGAAAAACATCATTATTATCACACCACTAAGACAACAGTAACTAAGCAAAGACTCTCAAATTAACTACATATTACCATTACCAACAATTTCAGCACAAATGTTTACTGCTTAGTGGGCCTTGATTAAAACTGACCTTTTTGCCATCTTCCCCTGGTAAGCCATCTTCTCCCTGTAGAACAACGGGACAACACAATAGTGGAGGCATAATACAAACAACACACAGGGCTGTGATATAACAAATGTGATGTGAGGGATGTGACAAAGCAGAGCTCCTGAGTCGGTCACATCGTGTATTGTCTGATCCTCACCTCCCCACTTAACAGCCTGTCAAAAGGCTCCATGTTTCCTACATAGCCCCTATTTCAGACCAGATTTTTATGGGCCATTGTCCAATGATTGCACTATATAAGGAAATGTTTGTGATTCCGAACAACCACTGTAATTATTAATCACAGCCACTCAGGTGGAAAAACATCTTCAAAGCTCATGTGATCGCTGTCATTTAGCTAGAGGAAGTGACAAACATGTCTAATGTTAATGACACACTGAAGACACTCACAGGACTGCTGACAACTCTTAATGAAGAGGACTGAACACTAACATCCAAATCACGTGTTTTCATTCAGGTTATAATTAATCAGAGGTATGATTGCTTGTCGTGACTGTTTGGTGTCGTCATACCCTGCAACATGTTTCATAGAGGTCTGATTACTCACCACTTTCCCAGGAGCCCCTTGTTTTCCATCTTCTCCTGCTTTGCCCTGAAAGGCATCAATATGGTGATGGGACATCAATGAGGCACATGCTTTGGAGGATGAAGCATTTTGTGTATGTGTGTCTGTGTGTGTGTCTGTGTGTGTGTGTTTGTGTGTGTGTGTGTGCGTCTGTGTGTGTCTGTGTGTGTCTGTGTTTGTGTGTGTCTGCCTGCGTGCATGTGGATGCATTGTGCATGTATTATTGTATGTGTGTGTGTGATATGTGAGTGTGATATTTTATGTACTCACAGATGGACCTGTATTTCCTGCTGGTCCGACGGGCCCTTGAGGACCCTGTACACCTCTTAGTCCTGGTTGTCCCTGGTGAGACAGACAGACAGACATGTTGATGGACAGACAGACAGGCAGACAGACATGCAGACAGACAGACAGGCAGTGAGGGGTGAAACTACGCAGCACCACAGAGCCCTCTAGTGTTCAAACAAATCAAGTGCACAGAGATAGTGAGATAAAAAAGAATTCACTAGCCTGAAGTCCATACTCACTCCTTAATTGGACTTCCAAGGATCACATAAGTAAAATGATAACATCTTCACCTTGCTCCACTAACTGACAAATTAATGAAAGTGCCAGAGAGCCACACAAACCAGCAGTAGTATAGCCCTCTGGGACTGGAACTGTTCTGGCCTGGGGAACAGAGTATCAGTACAATGGTACTCACATCTCTTCCTGGATCCCCTGTTTTCCCTGGGTCTCCCTGTAGTATAACGGAAGAGGATTGAGAGACACAATGGTTATGTAATGTTCAACACCCCACGCAGCTGTACTGACTGTCTGGCAGGTACACTGACCCTCAGGCCAGCCGGTCCAGGAGCTCCTGGTTTGCCATCTAAACCGTTGCGTCCATCCAGCCCAGAGGCACCTCTCTCTCCCTGCAGGGAGAAACACACATGACGCCTGCATTATGATCAGAATAAGGGCTGCACAAAGAGTAACTATACTTTTGAATTGACCTCACATTGTTATGTTAAGGAATTGGGTTCATTATGTCTCATTCAGTGCTGCTCTGGACTGGGATGTTGTGTACCGGCCCCGCTGGGCTTCATCCCACTGGGAATCTGCAGAATGGCAAACAGGATCCGGTGGAATGAAGGACAGTGCAACCGGCCAATCACCAGTCAATCTGGAGAGCCATATCCTTGGTCAATTTGAGAGTCAGTGTGAGTGTCAGAAGTTACTGTGTTATTGAGACCTTCTCTCCGGGGCTTCCCCGCTCTCCTGTGTCACCCTGGAGACATTGAAAGAAACAGCAGTGAGTGAGATAGAGGGCAGGAGACAGAGATAGAGTGATTTGGCAGACAGAGTGAGATAGAGGGCAGGAGACAGGGATAGAGTGATTAGACAGACAGAGAGTGAGATAGAGGGCAGGAGACAGGGATAGAGTGATTAGACAGACAGACAGAGAATGAGATAGAGGGCAGGAGACAGGGATAGAGTGATTAGACAGACAGACAGAGAATGACTTACTCTTGCCCCTGGAGGTCCACGCTGTCCGTCGAGACCCTACACACAAACAGAGCATGTCAGACACAGAAGACACAGGGTCAAAATTACACACTGACGGACACACAAGATGACGGTTCTCAACAACACCAGATTTTGAAGGCATATGAGACAACGCTTCAGTGGCAGTAACCAATTAGGGGGCCATAGAGGCAAAGAGCAGTCCTACTCACTCGGACACCTGAGGGCCCTGGGGACCCTACCTCGCCCTTCTGACCTTTGGCACCATGCTCTCCAGGGTCACCAGCATCCCCCTAGACACAGGAAGCGGCCTATCATCAGACAGTGGGAGGGAGAAATGTGCTGTATAGACACGGTGGTGTTGGAAGTGAGGGACATACTCTACCTTCTCTCCTCTTTCTCTTTTAATTGTTTGCTCTGTACCAACCTGTAGAAAGATATGGCCAAGTTAACCACCCAGATGTTGTTCACCTTTCTTTTGTAAGCCGACTGAGAACCAATTCTTTCCACATCCATGGTAAGTTGTCTTTTTTATAAATTTTTGGACACAAGGATATTTGAGCAACATTCCAATCACATTCATTGAAAAAAAAATCACACAAAAAATATAATATGTAAGTACACCCCTACATTAACCATCACATAAAATGGTCCAAATTAGAATCAAGTACACCAAAACAACTGCAAATTATTAGAAAAATATCGACAAACTTGATGACGGTCCAGCCCTCCATAAAAATATTAACCTTGCTCTGGTTTGGTTTTAAAAATGTGTGTGCGGTAACAAAACATGGCATGATTGAAACCCTGTCCGAGGCCCTCAGTAGAAAGATATTTGATGCCCATGGAGTATCGGAGGGGTTACAAAGACATTAAAAGAACATCATTCCAATGTGCAACAGATCATCTACAAATGGAGAAAATAACAGACAACTGGCAATCTACATAGGACACATTGTCCCACCCAATTTAGCCCAAGAGCTGACCGGAAAACACTCATAGAAGACTCAAAGGACCCCAGAGTAACATCAAAGGATCTACAGCCCTCTAGCCACAATTACTATTGAAGTGCATGAGTCAACTGTCAGAAAGAGACTGCACGGATTTGGCATACATAGGAGGTAAGGAAGGAAGAAGATACTGCTCTCAGAGAATAACATACAGTGAGGGAAAAAATTATTTGATCCCCTGCTTATTTTGTACATTTCCCACTGACAAAGAAATGATCAGTCTATAATTTTAATGGTAGGTTTATTTGAACAGTGAGAAACAGAATAACATGTCAAAATGTAATAAATTGATTTGCATTTTAATGAGTGAAATAAGTATTCGACCCCTCTCAATCAGAAAGATTTCTGGCTCCCAGGTGTCTTTTATACAGGTAACGAGCTGAGATTAGGAGCACACTCTTAAAGGGAGTGCTCTTAATCTCAGCTTGTTACCTGTATAAAAGACACCTGTCCACAGAAGCAATCAATCAATCAGATTCCAAACTCTCCACCATGGCCAAGACCAAAGAGCTGTCCAAGGATGTCAGGGACAAGATTGTAGACCTACACAAGGCTGGAATGGGCTACAAGACCATCGCCATGCTGCTTGGTGAGAAGGTGACAACAGTTGGTGCGATTATTCGCAAATGGAAGAAACACAAAAGAACAGTCAATCTCCCTCGGTCTGGGGCTCCAAGCAAGATCTCACCTCGTGGAGTTGCAATGATCATGAGAAGGGTGAGGAATCAGCCCAGAACTACACGGGAGGATCTTGTCAATGATCTCAAGGCAGCTGGGACTATAGTCACCAAGAAAACAATTGGTAACACACTACGCCGTGAAGGACTGAAAACCTGCAGCGCCCGCAAGGTCCCCCTGCTCAAGAAAGCACATGTACAGGCCCGTCTGAAGTTTCCCAATGAATATCTGAATGATTCAGAGGAGAACTGGGTGAAAGTGCTGTGGTCAGATGGGACCAAAATCGAGCTCTTTGGCATCAGCTCAACTCGCCGTGTTTGGAGGAGGAGGAATGCTGCCTATGACCCCAAGCACACCATCCCCACCGTCAAACATGGAGGTGGAAACATTAAGCTTTGGGAGTGTTTTTCGGCAAAGGGGACAGGACAACTTCACCGCATCAAAGGGACGATGGACGGGGCCATGTTCTGCCAAATCTTGGGTGAGAACCTCCTTCCCTCAGCCAGGGCATTGAAAATGGGTCGTGGATGGGTATTCCAGCATGACAATGACCCAAAATGCATGGCCAAGGCAACAAAGGAGTGGCTCAAGAAGAAGAACATTAAGGTCCTGGAGTGGCCTAGCCAGAATCCAGACCTTAATCCCATAGAAAATCTGTGGAGGGAGCTGAAGGTTCGAGTTGCCAAACGTCAGCCTCGAAACCTTAATGACTTGGAGAAGATCTGCAAAGAGGAGTGGGACAAAATCCCTCCTGAGATGTGTGCAAACCTGGTGGCCAACTACAAGAAACGTCTGACCTCTGTGATTGCCAACAAGGGTTTTGCCACAAAGTACTAAGTTATGTTTTGCAGAGGGGTCAAATACTTATTTCACTCATTTAAATGCAAATCAATTTATAACATTTTTGACATGCGTTGTTCTGGTATCTTTTTGTTGTTATTCTGTTTCTCACTGTTCAAATAAACCTACCATTAAAATTATAGACTGATAATTTCTTTGTTAGTGGGCAAACGTACAAAATCAGCAGGGGATCAAATTATTTTTTCCCTCACTGTAACTTACATTTGCCAGACCTGGGTAGAGAACAAAATTATTGGAACAATTTGCTCTGGACAAATGAGCCGGCTTGGCCAGAATGCCAGACACCGTGTTTGGTGAAAAGGAAACACTGCCTTTGAACAAAAGAATCTCATACCATCCGTAAAGCATGGTGGCTGTGGCATTATGGTTTAGGGCTGTTTTGCTGCCCCTGGGCCAGGATATCTTTTAGTGAACTATGAATTCCATATTGGACCAGAGGATTCTTGAGATGAATGTGTGGTCATCTGTCAAAAAGCTGAAGTTGAACTGAATATGGATCATGCAACAGGCAATGATTCAAAACACACAAGCAAAGCTAATAATCTATCAGAAGTGCACAAAAAGAAATGGAGTGTTATGGAATGGCCGAGACAAAGCCCAAATCTCAATCCAATCAAAATGCTGTAAAGGAACTTGAAACAGGCCATGCATGCAAGAAAGCCCTTGGACATGACATATTTGAAGCAGTACTGTAAGAAAGAGTGGGGAAAAAATCCTCCAAGTAGGTTTAAGAAACTGATGAACATTTATAAGAAAAAATTGTTTTACAGTTTATTCTGGCAGCTGAGAACTATTCTGATGATTTATTCAGTTGGGTTATTTGCTTCTAACAGCATTTATGTGATATGTGCATTTAAGGACCTATGTGTTGAATGGAATTCACATTTAGCCTCTAAGAATTTACTGTTTCATTATAATAATGACTGAAAACAAATGTAGAATCTTGTCAGGACTTACCACAGTCCCGGGAGGTCCTGGGGGTCCTTGAGCTCCCTATTGATCAGCAAACAAAACACAATTCTGTCAGTGGGTGGATATTGAAAATACTATGTCACATTAGACAACAAACATATTAAACACAGACCTCTGCTCCTTTCTCTCCCCTTGGTCCAACCGGTCCTGGGCTGCCCTGTGTGCACACAAACACCTCAACTGTCACTACAGACATCAACTGACATACCGCTACTGTACTGTAACCACCACAAATAGTGACACTGACATACATACACACAGAATCAGATTGATAAGAATGATAAACAAACACTCAGGTTCAAATCACTGAGTAGACAGACCCCCCCCCAAACACACACACACACACAAAGTATCAGATCAAACAGAAGACAGACACACAAAAACACACAATATAAATGAAGGACTGACGAATAGGTCTATTCAGAGTCAGACAGTCTAGCAGATCAGTCTGTCAGAGTGGAGTCAGACAGTCTAGCAGATCAGTCTGTCAGAGCGGAGTCAGACAGTCTAGCAGATCAGTCTGTCAGAGTGGAGTCAGACAGTCTAGATCAGTCTTATATAAAAATGACTCACGTTGCGTCCGTGCTCTCCGGGATCTCCCATATCTCCCTTCTCGCCTAGTAGTCCAGGCTGACCTGGCAGGCCCTGAGGTCAAGGGATAAAACCACTCAGTTTATGTGCTTAGTGACAATGGTTGTCCCAAATATATAAAGAAACTAATGGAAGGCCACACACCCTGATGTCTCTGATGGAAAATATATCAAATCAACATGTTGACAGCTGTCTTAAGACCAAGTAAGTACAGCACTCTGAAAATGGCATTAAAGGGCTCTGTCATGTTGTTTCACAGTTTTATGAGACACACCCTCAGTCCTCGTTCCCCTGACTTCCCCGGTAGGCCTGGCTCCCCCTGGTGGAGAGAGGGACAACCAGCAGAACATGGCACCCCAGGGGAGAGGAAAACAGAAAGAGATTAATGATATGCATGTGCTGTTATGTCTAGTCTTTGCCAACTCCCTTTTGAAATAAGAAGTATGAAAATGTATGCACTCTAATTTGCTCTGGTTAAGAATGTGAGCTAAATTACTGAAATGTAAATGTAGTGTGTGAGAGAGAGATGAGTGAAGAGATGGTGACTTACAGGAGTGCCTTCATCGCCCTTGTCTCCTTTAGGTCCCTGTAAAACAAAGTCATCAATTCCACTGTTCCCTCACAGTTCCCTCACAGTTCCCTCACAGTCCCCTCACAGTTCCCTCACAGTCCCCTCACAGTTCCCTCACAGTCCCCTCACAGTTCCCTCACAGTTCCCTCACAGTTCCCTTACAGTTTCCTCACAGTTCCCTCACAGTTTCCTCACAGTTCCCTCACAGTCCCCTCACAGTTCCCTCACAGTCCCCTCACAGTTCCCTCACAGCGGGAGAATTCCAAACTAAATACTCTGACACACACAAACTACATCAACCTCAGGAACACATTTTAATTATCAAAATAGCAGTAGTATAAGTAGTAATAATAGTACTATTACTTCTATAATAGTAGACATAGTAGTATAACAGCAGTAGTAGTAGTAGTATTAGCAGTAGTAGTACAATAGTATTACAATAGTAGTAGTACAATATTAGTAATAGCTCAGTAGTAGTGACAGTTTTACCAGGTGGTTAGATCGGAATAGTAGTGACATTGTGTCTCAAGATGATTACAGCAGTAGGTAAGCAGTACTGAAACAGACCCCAGGGGTTATTGCAGGGGGGGGGGTAATAGTATACCATGCAGGGGTTTGGCAGAGGTGAAAAGCTCCAGGGTCAGAGGGGTAGTGTCTCAGACCTCTTTCCCTGAGAGGCCATTCTTTCCTGCAGGTCCAGCTCGTCCAGTTTCCCCTCTCTCTCCTGGTTCACCTGGGTCTCCCTACAACACCAAGGGGAACACTTTGACATCAGCTGGAGTCAAATGACACAGGGGTTACTAGGAGAAAGACAGGGAGGACTTATAATAAAGTATACACTATTTTATGAGACAACAATATTGTTTCAGCATACAGAATAAACTGGAAATTCTGCAAACCCACTCAAGGCCAGTGTCTCACCTTGCTTCCTGGTTTTCCAGATAAGCCAGGGATTCCCTAGAGGGAGAACAACATGTTCTGTATTCACTGATTTTATTGATTGCATTAACATGCGAAGCATCTGTTGTGGGCTACACTGGGATAATGAATAATATATGCCTTCTACACATATCATATAGATGAATTATGGTGTGCAGCTGGAATGACACATTTAAAGTAATGATCACAGCTTTGTGTGAACTTACCCGATCCCCCTGCTCTCCTTTGAGTCCAGCCAGGCCAGGAGTGCCAGCACCTGGGAGACCCTGGAGGAGATGAATTAAAGAATGACAGATAGTGAGGAGGCGAAAGAGACAGAAGCTGGACAACACATCTATACCCACCTGCATAAAGAACACCATAAATCACTGGTAGTCTTATTTGTCACATAAACGTGCAGATGTTGTGGGTGTGGCAAAATATTTGTCTCCGCTCACAATGCAGTCGGTAAAATAGTGATATAATAAAAACAAGAAAAGAGAAGGTTTTAGAGACGGTATAAATGTCCTGGGAGGCAGAACCCCAATGAAGCGTTAAGCCACCCTCACCACCCTCTGAAGAGTCATGTGATTATAGGTGGGGCAGCTGACATACCAGGTGGTGATTCTCCTGCTGGTGCATCTGTCGAGATGTGGGACGGTCCACTGGGACATGACACATTTTATCAGGCGCCCATGGGGAAGAGGCACAGTTGTACCTTCCTCACAGAGTGTTGGTGTGGCTGGACCGTTTCAGGACTATGTGATGTGCCTTCCTCAC
>JACXGI010013117.1:0-21419 GCA_016801175.1 Esox masquinongy | reverse complement strand
CCCACGAGGTGAGATCTTGCATGGAGCCCCAGACCGAGGGAGATTGACCGTCATCTTGAACTTCTTCCATTTTCTAATAATTGCGCCAACAGTTGTTGCCTTCTCACCAAGCTGCTTGCCTATTGTCCTGTAGCCCATCCCAGCCTTGTGCAGGTCTACAATTTTATCCCTGATGTCCTTACACAGCTCTCTGGTCTTGTCCATTGTGGAGAGGTTGGAGTCTGTTTGATTGAGTGTGTGGACAGGTGTCTTTTATACAGGTAACGAGTTTAAACAGGTGCAGTTAGTACAGGTAATGAGTGGAGATCAGGAGGGCTTCTTAAAGAAAAACTAACAGGTCTGTGAGAGCTGAAATTCTTACTGGTTGGTAGGTAAACACTTATGTCATGTAATAAAATGAAAATTAATTATTTAAAAATCATACAATGTGATTTTCTGGATTTTTGTTTTAGATTCCGTCTCTCACGGTTGAAGTGTACCTATGATAAAAATTACAGACCTTTACATGCTTTGTAAGTAGGAAACCCTGCAAAATCGGCAGTGTATCAAATACTTGTTCTCCCCACTGTATCTAATGTAAAAAAGTATTCTGATCCGTTATTCAGTACTTTGTCTCTTGGACTCCATCTTGGACAGCCATCACAGCTATGAGTATTCTTTGGTATGCCTCCACCAACTGGATTTGGGCAGTTTCTTCCATTCTTCCGTTTAAACTCTACTGTATCAACCTTTCTCTGATTGAACGGGGACCATCGGAGAAATGCGATCTTCAGGTCTCCCCACGCATGGTGTCCATGCTTTGGGTGTGCCTCTCAAGGACATTCACAGTGATGTACCGAAACTAATGTTGTGTTGGCTGTGGGTTTCATGTAGTTCTCAAGTTGACAGGTGAATCCTCAACCCAGTCTGAGTGGTCATTGTGTTCATGTCTCCTCTTTGACCCAGGCATTTATTACTTATTTATTATTTATTACTAGACATTTCGATTTGTTTTCATCAAAATGTGGCAAAGAATTTCAAAAACGTGCTTTTACTTTGTCAGTATATGGTGTGTAGATGGATGTCAGAATATCCACAACTTAAGTCTATAACACAACAAAATGCAACAAACGTGAAGGAGTCTGAATACTTTCTGAAAGAACTGTACATTTTCTAAGCTCAGTGTTTTGCTAATTGGCTTAGTGACGTGGCACACAACTTGTTTTGCATTATCGCCAGGCCCCAGATCCTCTGATATTAGCTGACACAGTGTCCATGTCCCAAATGAAGGTAGGAATCTACTTTTTTTAGTTTCTTTGTTTATTTGAATTCCTTACTTTATCTTGTTATTCTTTTTAGTGTTCCAATCCGGGGTTCCAATCCCTTGAATGTTTCAAACAAAAACAACATAGCTGCAAGCAACTATCTGCGGGTTTCCAGCCCATGCAGCAGCAAGCAGTGAAACAGGGAAGCTGGAAAAAACAAAACAATGGCACATTACTCAGCACAGTACAGTGCAACTGATCCACAATACATTGTTGCCACAGGATTCCCTATTTTCGGCACTTGGAGAAAACATGTTAATGTCATGGATATCAAGGATATGATTTTTTCTATGAAGTATATATGTATTTTTTCCCTTTAAGTAGAAAAGCATAGCTGATCAAACAATGTCTGTTTGTGAGTGTCACTAAATGTGTAATATTGTACCTATGAAACATCCAAGATTAATGAAAATAACAAACATTGTTGTAGCGCCACCCACAGGCCAATTGAGGTGGCACGCGGCATGACAGGTGTTGAACATGTATGTGGCTTTGCATTGCAATAGGATAATGTTTTCAGGATTGACAGCTGTTTGTGTAACAGTAGCCACAAATGACCAAAATTACCGTAATTGATGGGAATGCAGTGTCCTTATTTTTCAACCAATCAACTTTTCCTTCTGTGTTTAAATAGAAGATGGTACAAAGTATACGCAAACCAACCCACAAGTCAATCAGACCGGCGGTTCATAAGAAGAAAATTATTTAAGGTTTTTCAAAATGGCGGAAAATCCAAGATGGTGGACTTTATGGGTCCCAGAAGAAAAGTTATGGGTCCCAGAGGAAAAGAGGAATGGGACCGTCGTGAGAAGTTTCAACATTCTGGGTGATATGGGATGCTGGGGCTGTGTTCAAGCATTTCAACAGGATGTTGCTAGGCAGCAATGTAGCGGATCTATACAATCAGGTAATTTATTTCAATTAGCCGCGATACTTACATGTTTCAAATTTTGGTGAGTTCTCACTAGACAGAGCAATCATTACATGCGTTCAAAATTAAGGATAATAATTTAAAAAAACATCACAAAAACAATAGATTTCCTGCAGCTTCGCTGCTGGAACCCTAAAAATCAAGCTCTCAAATTCACAAAAATCTTTCCAGAAAGTTGTGGCCTTATATAAAAGTATATTGATTGATGATTGTTAACAAAAAGTAAAGAGTAATTTCATCACGTCAAATGGCAATTCAGTATGGGTGGCTTTTTCGGACAATGTGAAAAAAAGGACCCCTTGTTATCCCAAAGTTCCACTAAACAGTTTCATCTCTGTGTAACACTGAAGCTCTTGAAATATAGGAACCATCATAATATTTTATGTACAACCGTCTTTCCAAAAAAGCTGTGACGCTGCCCAAAATGCAAATAAAAACAGAATGCAATGATGTGAAAATCATTTAGCTCTATATTTAATTGAAAATAGTGCAAAAACATATCAAATGTTGAAACTGAGAAATATAATTGTTTTTGGAAAATACACGCCCATTTTGAATTTCATGATGGCAACCCATTTCAAAAAAGTTGGGACAGGGGAATGTTTACCCCAGTGTTGCATCAAATTCAAAGTGGGCATGTATTGTTCAAAAAACAATAAAATGTCTCACTTTCAACATTTGATATATTTTTTTTGCTAATGTGAATATTCTCTTTTGGCTAGCTATTTTACATCATGTATTAGCTACTTCTGTGCAAATGAATAGTAATGTGTTTCATTTTTCAAAGCTGTAGACATGCAGAAAGAGACAACACTACAACATCACTGATATATACATTTATTTTGAAGGTCAGCAGAGCATGTTATGTGTTGTGTTTGGCACAGGAACACGTCGGCTTAAAAGGGTCTGTGCAGTGAAGATGCGATTAAAGAGTTATTTGCGTGCACACTTTGACGGCCCTAGTAGAAAGAGCCATATGCCATGAACTTTCCTCTGTTGGTGGTGTATAAAACTCCCTTTACATTTCAAACTGCAATTTTATGACAGGGATGACATGACCCTATTTCTGGCAGGTGCAGTGAGACTTTCTCGACCAGTAGGAAGGAATATATTAATTACTGTGATGGTGAAACCAGGCTGCATCCCAATGTCCCGTTAACCCACAGGCACCCGCAGTGAGGTCAGGTGGAAATTTCTCAGGCGTGGGTGGATTATCCTGTTTCTTCTTTGAAGATTGGGGCTGGGATTCATTCAAACCTGCCATAGCTATGTCTACACAGTGTCTTTATATTCACCCTCTACCCACACACTTATGATTCAGAAACGTTAAAACATACCTGTGTCATCATGACAGTAGTTGTAGGTTATTAAATAGTGCCCAAAACCAGCCTGTCAGTTAATTTTACCATTTGAATAAGATCTGTTGCGTAAAGACTGCAATGCAGGTTTGTTTACATTGAACTTTAGACATGGCATTATAGAGTTGGACTTCTACGCTCCAATAGTCCCTCCATTTGAGCTACTTCAACGGCTGCAGGGTTGTGTCAATCAAAGGTCAGCTATTTCTTTATCTCTCTTTAAAGTGTCTTCAGGACATGTGCTCTGCTAGTGTGTCCCCTCACAGATCCTCCAATAGCATATGCACCAGTCATATTTAATTTGTCAAACGTATCCCCTCCGCATTTTTAGCCTTCCTCTCCTCCCACACCATCTCATTTTCTTGTTTTTCAAGCCGAGTGTGTCCAGCATGTGGAAGTGTTAGGTCTATGAGTGCTTGTCAAATGAGGCCACCCACCGCATATGCGACTGATCCTTGGGGAGGTGTTATGCCACTCTCAGGCACGCCGTGGTGGTAGCATGACAAGCATGTAGCCCCCTGGGAAGGTCAGAAGTACAACAGGCAGCTAGCTGTGCTCGTATATGTCTGGAATAATTCTGATCGTCGGGCACAGACGCCGCAAACAGTCCCTGACGTGTGTTGCGGAGGCATTCCCATGAAACAACCCATAAGACCTTCACTGAGTGAGGCCTCATATTGTCTTTCGTTAGGATCACTTAGGATGGTGTTTTAGAGAGAAAGACAGGGTGAAAGACGAGAGAGTGACAGTGGAGAGAGAGACAGAGAGGGAGTTAGCGTTGCAATTTCGCAATAAGTTACGGATGAAAATATTATGTTGAAGTGTGTTAAATGGCTTGATTTTGAAGAAAATTAAAGACAATATCCGAGTCATGTATCTAGGTATTAAAGGACCAAAAGCAGTGACTTCAAATCCACATACTGTACGGATATGTCATCCAAACACACTAATCTCCTTCTGCCTCAAGGACATCCCATAATGTATGGCATACCTAATAACCAATTGTTAATCTCATTAAGAGTCTGTTTGACAAGCAATCCCTGCCAATGCTGTGAAAATGTATAGAGAAATCTCTGGTCAGTGCTAAGTGTAAACTATGTTCGTGTAACTAAGCTCTGAACATTTGAAAAAGTTTGAAAAATCTGAAATCATTTCAGTTTAGAATGTTGAAGCTATCCAATTTTTAGTGTTGGAATTGTGTTGCTAGCTGAATCGGATCAAGAGCAGTGGCTAATCCAAAATGTGCCTTTGAAGTTCATGGAACTTTTATGCAAATTGAAAATGGTTAGTCCAAAAAGGACAAAAAGTATCAGCAATCTTTGACAAGTAATCCTGAGTCATACTGCACATGTCGGTTTAGTGTTTCTTGCTTTAACGATTCAAATGCAAATGTATCGCTTTGTAGCCTCTGTAGCTTTGATTCAAATGTAAAATGGTTATTTTAAAAAAAAAAATCTGCAATTTTCACAAGTAATCAATTGCGAGTAATTCTGCCCATTTTAATGTTGAAGTGATTTTTGTTTGGTAACATTCCCAACACAGAGGCAGATATAAATATATTTATTTGAAAAATGCATAAAATCTCTGTAGACAACAATAGCACAATTGTAAGTGTCCTTTGTGTCAAAAATGTTTGGCACACAGTGAACCAGTTAGCAGGTTTACATTTTGATTTTGAACAGTGGCTAAGTGAGGTGAAGCGATGTGCTAGAACTTTAAAAATGCTCATTATTATTATTTTTTATTTAGTGTTACCATGTACGTTGGCTCAGAACTTATTCTCATTTGTTCTCAATGGACAGTTTGGGTCAAGTCTTACGACTCCCACATTAAAACTTTTGCAGGAATGTCCAATCATTAACTAAAAATTATAATGAAACTATAAAAAACACGTGTAGCATTGACTAGGTGAATGAAATTTACCAGACAGTGATGAAAGAGCACAGTTCCCCAGTGTTATTGTAAATAAGAAGAGGTTCTTAGTCTACTTCTCTGGTTAAATAATGGTAAAAGTAAAAAGATCAGTGATTTTCCTAAATGCTGATAGCTGTTTGGCTACTCACACCAATGGTAGGATTGGGGTCAAAAGTAAAAAATTCTCATACCAACTGTAATATATGGGGGTGGATGAGCAAATGTTAACCAAAATCCTAAATGCCTCTGTTAGGAGTGCCTTCATTCAAATTGAATTACACATACCCAGTATTTTACTTAGGTATGATGGTGAATATTCCAGCTGAAAATGACCCCTGGCACACATCAGAGTTCACAAAGAAATGGTCAACAGACCACAAAGTCAGTCATTTTGCAATTGCCATCTCAGTCTCTGGAAATGAATGCCATTGAAAATGTATGGTTTGAATTGAAGAGGACTGTCCATGAGTGCAGACCAAGGCACAGTACTGAAACAATTGGTGCCAATTTTGAGGATAATACATTTGTAATTAGAATGTCTAGTTTTGGTTCACTCCCTGGAATCATTATTGGAGTACAATATATTCCACGTCGTAAAATTACAATACAGCTCAATATTTGTGTTTTTTATTTTAAACAGCCTTTTTTACTAATCTTTTCAAGGGTGGCAATTATTTTGGAGATGATTGCACATTGACCACGGTGCACACAAGCTTGAAATCCCTGCTCCCAATTTAAGCACCACTTTACAAAATCCTAATACATAAAATAACTTGTGGCAAAAAACCCAAGCACCAGAATTACTGCTGCTCATTAGCTTTCTGTGCCCATATGATGGATCTACGGTGCTAGTTATGTTTACATAGTATGTCCATAAGAGATTACAATTCAGAAAATGTCAAAGAAACCTCACCACAACAGTTCACAGAATCACAGCGCAAATAGAATTTAATAGTTTTTCTTGTTGACACAAGATGCCTGCAACAAATATGTGTAACAGATTTGACAGATAAATGAACTGACTCATTGAATTTTTGTTAATCAGACGAGTAATGTAATGCCATTTGCAATTATTCCAGGGCTGCATTGAAACATAATGAACCCATGTCATTCTACAAAAAACAGGTTATATGATAAATGTGCCTTTATATTTATTCATAAATAGCAACAAAAATATTTAGTAATGAATAGAACAGAATGCATGTAATGGTATTAAATCCCATTTACTCCATTCCAGCCATTTGTAAGAGCTGCCATTCCCTCACCAGCCTACTGGGGTTATTTTTCCACGGGATGTGGGAACCTGCTCCAGCATTTATTTTATGCCTGCTATGTTAGGTAACTTAACTATCTATCAGACTGGGTTGACCTTTCATAGATTATCTGCAGTCTCTGCCTGGAGAACCACTTCTTTGGTACATTTCTTCTTTTTTTCTGAAATGTTCATGGAAAAGGAATTTATCACGTTCCTGGAAAAAGACGGCTTCAGAGAACAATTACATTGCATTTGCTGTAAGTGGGCCTGTTAGACCAACAAATCCCCACCTTCCATAGAGGCCTTCCAACCCAATACAAACCCATTAGAACCCTACGATGACAGGATTCCAGCGCCTTTGCCATCCCACACATTTCTACAATCACAGCGGGTGGTAGGATCTTCTTTATGATGGTCCTTCTGGAACCGCCTGCCAACCCACATCTGGGAAGGCATATTCGGCCTACATTTTTTTTTAATTAGGCAAATAAAATATGCATATTTTTTGACACTGCAATGTTTAATTTTTTTTCCTTTTATGTCTGTATCCTGTATTCCCTAACTCTCTGCTTCCCCTGCCATCATCTACTCTCATCCCCCCCATCTTCCCGTCCCACCCACAGACCCGCACACCTGACCGCTGCCATCAAGCCACTGCCACAACACTCCAGAATCTGTATGTTCGCTATCCACTCCAATGATGAACCCGGCAGTCCCTCCGCCATTCCTCCTGGACTCTGCTGGACTCACCATGACTCCTGACTGGACTACATAATGTTTTACTCTTCTGTGTCCTTACCCCATATAACCTCATGTATTCCCCCTGTACTCTGTCTTGACCAGTTCCTCTTTTTATTATTTTGTTGCCGTTTCACGGTTTTTTTTCATCTCTCTGGAAGACGTTCACCTACAATAAAGCCACCCTGAAGAACTATAGTTGCAATAAGAACAGTTACGTCGAATAAAAGGAGTTCTCTACATCAAAACAATCTCATCAAAATGTTCACCTTTTAAAGATAAAGAGAAATGACTGTGCGAACACCTCACTTTGGAGGAAGATATTAACATTAGTGAGTCAGCCAGAAAGTGAACGCTTCTGCAGAGACCATTGGTCATGGAGTATAAAAAACAGCAAACTATATGGAAAGGATGCAAAACCTGGTTGGTACAAATTGATCAGTGAAATCTGTGCACCACAACAAAGTTCTGTCGACAGAGGCTACGATAGGTTACAGTATGTTACACTTGTCTGTCTGCTAGATTATTCCAATTATTCAGAAGCTAGTGATTTCCCCTATTCCCTTTCTTTTGAGATTGCCATGTGATACCATGGCCTTTTAGCTTACTGCAAAACTTTCGTTTTTGCTGATACCAGCACCTGTAACTATTGCATTCCTTTCTCCAGTATAAGTAATGAGGAACGGAAATGCCATCTGCTAAGGCTTTGACCGGTATTCACTAAGTCTGATAAAGATGTCACGCAGCGTAAGTTGCCTTTTCCATCCCTGAAATATTTGCATTCGCATCCTAGCACAGCTTGATATGATATGGCAGTGATGAATGCCTCATTCAAATGCAGACTAAAGGTAATGTAATGAAAATTAAGTGCAAATACTGGACAATTATGATGATTTATGAGGGTGAAAATAGGTGATGTACCAAGTCTACAGATATCCCTGTCTGTTTGTATCATCACGAATACTACCTACCTCATGGGTACAGTGGTGTGTTTTCACCAAACTTTTTGTGGATGAAAAGCAGTTTCCAAGACCATACTAAAAATACCTAAAAAATACCTTTAAATATATAATAGGAAATACATATTTTTTGTACAATATACGCTTTAATTTTCATGTACCACGTTAAAATCTAAAGTTTGATGTGTTTGCACTACTTCGGGTTTGACTTTACTGATGGTTTTATCACAAAACAGTGGCAGTAAATATCCCTTTTGCACATGTTCATCTTTGCACAACCTCTGGCCAACAGCGTGATAAGTGAAGGTAAGCAACCCTATGTGAAGAGATTATTATAGATAAGAGATTATTTTTAGCGGTCGGACAGAATTATTGTCTAACCAGAGCAAGAGCCTCATTTTCTGTTGGAAAGGAGAATCACGCTCATTGCACTAACCATCCTATGTTTAGTCAAATGCGGCATTCCATCAGACATGAATTTACGTGAACGGAAATGCAGTGTCAGGTACAGTAGGTGTGATCGAGGCATTTGGTGCATATATTCAGTGCATATTAATTGCCAGCAGTCCGATAACTTTCCATCTGTCACTTATATTGAAATACTGTATAATGCACATTATAAACCAAAACCAAAATGGTTTGTATCCTGAGTGTTGATTGGCTGAATGCCGTGGTATATAAGACTACACATACTACGCAGATGGCATATTTTTCCTTATAGAATTACCTAAATTGGTTTGCATCAGCAACAACATCCATTACTAATAGAAAATGGTTTCCCCTGCTGGACAAGGGATAATCCCAGATTGGCACAAATTCCTGTTGTTTCGCTTGCAGGTCTGTTCAATTTGTTCTCTCTCCTTCACTTTAACATGGTACATGGCCAGCTCTTGTGTTGCTGATACATTACAGCAGCAACACAAGGATGGATGAGAACGTAATAATACATGACGCGCTAAATACTGTGAAGTGTGTACAAATGTGCAGTAATTGAGGGTTACCATGGTGAAATGGAGCTGAGAGTGTCAGGAATATGGAGTTATTAATATCCGCCATCAGTCTTGATTCCCACAAGTCGTCAGTCTCAGTTAGGAATGCCTGCCACAAGCACTCATGCAATTATGCATATTGTTGAGAAAATGAGACAGGGAAAATATTAATGTTGAATTTAAAAGATTTAAGGGTGCCATAAACAAAGGTATTAACCAATCATTTCTACCCTCTGTATTCGTGTTCATATTGTCCATGTCATGACATAACCCTCTATAGCGTGTTGCTCCCCATGCATTTCATTTATCACTTAGGGCCAAATCAAATGGAGAGAGGGAGAGCGAAAAAAAGATAGATAGAGGGAGCTACATTGAAACAACTGTATTTAGTATAGAACAAGAATAGCAAATAAATAGAGGCTGCATCAAAGCCATGACATTATTCATGTTCCTGCGCAAGCAAGATCTTAGAAAAGGAACTGGGCAGGTTAAACAGTGTTTGTAACCCGCCTAAGATGTGTGCTGATGGCAATTGAATTAACTCGCCAGTGGATCTGTTGTAATGCATTCTCGTCAGATGGACACCTCCAAATCACAAATGAATGGGTTTTTTTTTTCAGTCTACCCTGACACATCCCTTCAATGGCTCCGGGGGTTATGATTTCCCGCTTTCCTTAAGCAGATGAAGATTCATCACAGGTTTCGAGCGTGTTCCGACATCCCAATCAAAGCGCCTTTGGGAGACATTGCTTTCTTTTACACGCTGAATCCTCCGCTTAGCAAGCCTTTAAAGGATCCTGTCGGACGAGGCTTCCGCTGAGCCGTGCGCAGCCAAACGCAGCGCACAGCACCTGCCCAGCTCTGTGCTCCACATCAATCTGTCCATCCTCTGCTCACGTCTGTCGGGGAGACGCATGAGAGTCCAGCCCCAGCTGAAAGCACACACGCCAGCCCCCATCAGTTTCACAGGCCGCAGCCCTGACAGCCCTCGTGCAGACCCATTTTAAAGCCCGGCGAACGCACGTCAGTGTTGAACCTGACAATCATATTGGACGATAGGCTAAAGTGGGTGGTAGGGAGGGGTGTGGTTCTTATTGACGGATAAGGCTGTAAAGAGCAGCTTAAATCATGTCTCTGTTGGAGGAGCCAGATGCTAATGCGTCATTGAAAAAGGAAAGGCTGCGAGGCTGCAGCCATCTGTGACGAAAGCAAATGCACTTCATCTTCATCTCACCAAAAAAAGGAGGAAATCTGTGAAGCAGGCACTTTAAATGTACAGTACATATAGAGTTTAGCTTTGGCTTCTTAAAAAGCCCAAACTGCTTTCAACATCATTCAACTTGAAATTTTGAAGCTTGTTCTGAATTGCTTTGAAAGGAAATGTTTTCAATCAAGTATTTACTAGCAAGGCCTAAATGGTCAAAATGGAAGAAGTCGAGCTTCACCACCCATGCAGACAACATAAGCTGTGAATTTGGTCTTATTACTGTAACAAGGCTTGTCTGTTTTTGTCTGTGTTGGACTATGGTGATATTATTTGTGTCAGCCTCAAGCTCTACCCAGAGGGCTCTTGAATGTGTATCATGCTTACGTTTAGACACCAATCACAGAAGACTTTTTGTATACTTCAAACTTGTCTTTCTCCACAATTTTGTAATATACAATTTGTTACTTAGGGTCTGCTTCACCGCAGTTTCCAGTGGACAGTGTCTTCCTTGCACATCAGAACTGTGGTTCCTTCCGCTCTCTTCGCTAAACCAGGTTGTGTTTACCAGAATCTGTATACACCGGAAGAAACACGCTTTCAGGCCTTTCTACCTTATTTGAGCTCACAGGCGTTGCAAGGAGTCACTAGAGCGCAGCAAGGCAGCCTTGTTTCATGCTAACAGACCCCAAAAATATTAATTGAGATTGGGAAAAACACATTTCAATATTCAGTCATCTGGTCTTGGAATTCAACCCAAGCCAAACTACTGTAAAACTTTAGGTCCTTGCGTCCCTAGAGGAGTCCAATAGTAAAGCATATAAACAGGTTGTTGACACATGTAGATGATTCCAGTTGTCACATAATTGTTGTGTTGCCTTCTGTAAAGAAGCGTACCGTGTTACGACACACACACCACACACAAAGGCCTCCACCCCCACACACATGAACATTCAAATTTTTTTGCTTTTGTGCTGCTGCCAGTATCATCTGTCTCATTTATGAATGTTTGTTTTATTTTTAATCCCAGCCCCCTTCACCACAGGAGGCCGAGTGCCTCTTGCCAGACCCTCATTATAATTAAGAATTGGTTTCCTGGTTAAATAAAGGTTCAATAAAAATATCGTAACCGTGCTATAATTTTCTCATGACAAAGAATACACATAAGGTTAAGAGGCAAATAGACAGACTGTGTAATGGAAGTGGGGGATTCCCCCTATGAACATTTTGATCTCATTTCTTCTCAGTTTCTAAAATTCATCAGTCAACTCTCCAAATACCACTGAACTATACATCTGACAAAAACTCAGATATGCTGTCATTCAAATACAATATATATTATTTTCTCTTTCCTTTTGGTCGTTTAAATAATTGATTACAGAATTTCTCTTATAATAACATGAAACTGAAAAGAACTACTTGAGAGATCCTGTACTTACTCGGATTAGATGAAAAAACTCACTCTCTAATGCTTCAAGTAAGATAAAAACCTAAAAAAGGAGACTTTATCCTAATGTCGTGCTGCTTTTTTTCCTACTTTGCAAAAAAAAAGCTGAGGACCTTACCTTTCAATAAGATCTGATAGTTTCACTTTCGTATTCAAGGCACTCCTGCCCTTGCTACTTTTGAGCCCAAATCTACTGTCAAGAGTATTTTGAATTCAACTCTATCAAAAGGGTTCCGCAAGCAGAGACAACCATGTCAGAGAAATATACGTTAGCTTAGGCAGCAAGTGACCTTCATCAATGATAGTCATTAAACATATCTCATAATGTCATTTCCAGGCCTCACAGACTCACAATCCCATGACTTGCCTGGTTTGTTCATTTCTAGGAGAGCCTGAGACAAACTATAGAAAACCAAGATAGATGACTTTAGTTTCTTTCTACCTTCCTTCTGAATACTTGTTAGACGGTGATATAGGCCAAATGAATGGATGAGCCTTTTATACATTTGTATTGGTCTAGACAGTACCGCCCATAATTTTTTTTGACTTTTTGTTTATTTGTGTTCATATTGGTTTTACCATTGGCAACTATTCAACGGAACTGAACAAACATTCAACAGAATCTTTAGTAAAGTTCAATCCCACCTGGAAAGGTAAATATCCCAGGCATTGCTCTAAAACAGTTACTGGTTTTCCAGGCTCTTCTCTGTACTTCCACACCAATGATGGATTCTACCTGTGGTGTGAAGAAAATTAAATTGATTAAAACTAAAATCAGTGAAATCTCAACTATCGTCAAGCTCCTAGGGCAGCACCTTAAACACCACATTGCCGGTGATTTGATGGTACACTCTTGTCACTGTTTTAGTATACTGTAGTCTGCTGTTAGTGAGGAAAACAAGAACATCACGTTTAAGACTGCCATGGGCCTTTAACTACTTGGATTCAAAGTTCTGCTTCAAACCAGATGAAGACTTTCACTTTCATGAAATAAAATCACAGTAGTAGTAAAACGGCACGACTTTAAAACCACTTGCTCTAGGATAATGTTTGAGTGCTTAGCTGTCATCTCAACCGCCCCAGCGTACCGCATTGTTCCAGGAAGTGTACACTGCACGCTGCGGCCTACCCTTACACACGAGACATTTCATCTGATTTCCACTGCCCTTGCGTTCTGACTTTTCTTGTTGTCAGTGTAATGAGGACACACAACAGAACTCAACTCGTGTCCCGTTTGTTTTCCCTGGAACCATCCTGTGCTTGACGCCGGCTGCCAGCCTTCCTTCCTGGACAACAGTCAGTGGCAGCATATCTAAGCTCTGAAGCACACTTTTACTATTTTGTCAACAGCAACGACTACTAGAGGCTTTGGCCCAGTGACCCCAGTTTTCTCTGCAGCCTTGCCGGGAGCCCTGTGCAAACTAGCCAGTCTGGGCGTATTGAGTACATGTTGTCCAGGACAGTCCTGCGTATACTGACCAATCCGCAACACTTTCCAAACACCCATTTACCCACCTGCAAACTAACTGACCCATAAACATCAGGTTGAAACCACAGCCAATGGAGCCTGTGGTCAGATGCACCAGTGTCAGTTGCATTTCAGCCGTAAATTTGTACGGTTGTACGATTTCGTCTCATAATTCTTCTGAAAACACTTTTTATTACACTTAAGTATTCTGGAAGAGCCCTTTCAAGGGCTTTTGCTTACAGCTAGCCAGTTCAGTTAAGGTAAGTAAATTTTTTTTTTATCTCAGGAGATTAAATCAATTCAAATCAGTAATCCGCAGTTATTTCCTGTTTCTTAGCTGTACAGAAATGGGCTGATAAACATTTTTTATTGTTCCTGAAAAAGTGTAACCGCTCACATTTAGTGTCTTTTATGCTTAACTATCTGTAATATTGAAAATGTTATTTTAGCTATACTTTTAGACAATATGGTACTTGTTTACATCTATTTTGTTTACAAATTTTGTAATTCAGAACAATTTGCATATTTTATTTTTCAGTTTTAGATTACACAGTTTTTTGCTTTGATCAATGACAAAAACTCCTAATTAAATCAATTTGGATTTCATGTGGACACAATAAAATGTGGAAAAGTGAAAGGGGGCGAATACTTTTGAGTGCCGCTACATGTAAGCCTTCTCTACTTAATTCTATTTGGGAGTAAAATTTGTGAGCGGGGATGTGTGAACTGAAGTGGAGATAAGACTTAGCATCACCAGCATTGGGATGTGCCTGTGGACGTAGAGCCCCAAGAAATGCCTGGTAAAAGCACTTCTGATACCACTGTAACAGACCTGTGAGGGTCTATCCTTTTCCTCCATGTCTAACTGCTCCAGAATAGCCTTGAACCAGTAGTTCACTGCATCACAACACACGTGACCGCCCTCCTACACAAAAGGTACTTCTTCGATGTCTTCATCCGCAACATTTTAAGATAGCTGTGGGGAGAGCTTATGGTTGACTCTTAACTTTGTTACACTACCATAAGCTGGATGGCAATTCAATCCAATCACAGTGATGTTGTCACCGCCATTGCCTCATCTTAATTACACCAAGAAGTAGGTTACATGTCCTTGGTGCAAACGCATGCGCGCGCGCATGCACGCACGCACGCAAACAAAAACACCAGTTTAAGGAAATTACCAGGACACTGAAAAGCTAAATGCATGTATCTAACGGTTTTGAATAATCAGATACATGCATTTAGCAATAGCGATCAAGAGAAAACAATATGAAGAGAACAAAACAATTGTTCTGGTCATGATTGAAACATTCCAACAATGTCTAAGAGATAAAGTGAGTAAAAGAATGCACAAATAGAAGATGGACAGTTGCAGCTTGGGCCTCTTGCCACTGTGGGTCATCGTGGTACTATGTACAGTATATGTTTGACAACAGTTTCCACATAGTCAAAAGCTGAAAAAAGATCTCCAAGATGAGACTTGGCTCTTATTTCTTATTGTTCAATAAAATCCCGAAACCGGTGAAGACAAGTCAGCATGACTTTCAGACTTGATTGATCAGTTTTCCATTGAATGATGATAAAACTCCAAGCATCAACGATTTCTCTGCAGGGTGGCTGGTAGAAATTCCTTCTTGCCCTTAAAATCCATATTTATCTCTATGCCATCCCACTGTTGCTAGGAACATACTTCTAAGATTTATTTCAGATTGTTGTTGAGGGGGGAATTGGCAAAAGAATTCCCAAGGATTGCACTTCGTATTACTGATTATCAGAATTGTGCTCCATGTCACTTGTCAGGTTCAATCTTTAGGCTGTATGGCCCTCAGTTAATCTTTGGAGGAGAGTCACATACATTCCATGTTTGTGCCCCTCTGGCACAATTTCCAGATTAAATTGGTAATCCTTCTAGCCTGGAATAGAGAAAAAACAATCTGCTAGATGTTCAGAACCATTAATAATGCCTGACTGGATTTTCCCCTGTCACCACTAAACACTGTTTTACAGTGCATACTGCTCCGCATCTACCAAATGTGACTAAAGGTATTAGGTAACACTTTATTCTGGGCGGCATGCTACCACTTCAAGCTAAGTACAACTTTCAAAGCATGGTTAAGTAATTAAATAATTTAACGGAAAAGTACATGCTAAAAATTGCACGACAATTAACCAAAATCTAGCTATGCACTGGATGGAATTGTGTTACAACTGTGTGTATTACCATTTGCATGTATGTAATTACCACAGCCTACACCTGTAATGTTGTAATGTTGGTGGAGGAGGGCAGGGTATTATTATGGAGCTTGCCACCTGGAATGCCAGGGTTGTGGGTTTGATTCCCGCATTTGAACGTACTCACTAATGTACTGTATGTCGCTCTATGTAAGCAGTGGCGTCGGACCAGGGGTAATAAGTATATAGGGCTTAGCGCATATAAGGGCCCTCGATGTAAGTGTCTGCTAAATAACCGAAGTGTCTAACTTGAATATATGTAGATGCTGCTGGAGGTCACCAGTTGACACAGGGTTGAGCACGGTGTAGCATAACATACTACTACATTAACTTAACATTTATACTTAACTTTAACTAGATTAAAAAAACATGTTTATATTTTAGAGGGGGGCTTATTGACATTTTCAGATGGCTGGCATTAGTTTTCATGGGCTTGAAAAGGCCTTGCAACTGAATAACAAGAACCCTATGCAACTTCACAGTTCACGCTGTCACTACTATGGCAACATATCACAGAGTAGCCAATATTTTACCACTCAAGTTTCCACGTCGGATTACTCACCACTCAGGAGTACTCCTGCTTGTACTGATTTAGACCCACTTCTTGTGAAAAGGAGTAGCTAATATACTGTAAGTGATATTATGTAGCCACATATTGAGGTGAGATGTGACCTTGTTGACAAGACGCTAGGCAGTATACCCATTCATTTTGAATGACTGTTTTGGGAAGGCCTGGACATCAATGTTGTATTTGCCAGCAGGAATCTTCCATTTTCGTCTCATAGCAAAATTTCTACAGAAATTGTATACAGATGTATGTTATATAGCGTAAGGTAAAACACACTGGAAGTGACGTGGCACTCTTTTACTATGTCTGTAACCTATTTGACATAATCCAAGCATTAACAGTGATATAAACATTTACACCGCTTGTCGTCTTGGAGTACAAGCGTTGATCATCTAATCCCAGTGTTGTAGAATGTTAGATGCCGCGTTATGCGTAGTTGGAAATTTCACCAGTAAAATTGAACTAAAAATCAACCAGCCTATTTGGACCATGGATGGCATGGGTATGTTTGGTTACAGCAATCCTATAAAGAAGAGATTATTTCCCATTACAATGACACAGTGTACTCCTTGCTTGTGGCATAGCTGGGTGGAAAAACTGTTTGTAAAGCTCTTTAAAGCTGAGGCACAAGGTCTGTGCAAGTCTCTGCTCTATGCATACTGTGGGTGTGCATTAGGTTTCAATAGTAATACAGAATTCTGCAGTTCAGACTTCCTCTTCTTGCCTTAGTATTTGTTTTATACTGATGCATTAGGGAGCTATTGAGTTTGTACTGAATGGATGTTAAAACGTGAAGCTGATGCAAGCCTTTGGCTGACTCACTCAAGTTTTTATTTAACAAATGCTTTTGCAAATACATTTTTATACTAAGAAAAAGGATTCACACCAGGTTTATATTATATAATCTAAACACTTTAATTGAAAAGCATGCATTACAATTCAAGCAGTATCTTTAATCTTAAGGCAGTGATAAGCAGTGGAAAGAACTCCTAAATAACCTAGGTTGTTTACAATCTTGACATTTTTGGACACAGGAAGTCAAAAGTCAACTGTAACGTTGTAGCTGTATGGACAGGCTGTTACCTGAAAAATTACCGGATGCAGCTTTGAATGAAATACATTGTTCATACACATAGTTTGAACTATGTATCAGCCTGTACATACAGTGTTTTGTAACACTGTAGTAAAACAAGCTGACATTTTTAGGTTCTGATTAGTTAGAACAGTTAACATATGCTGATAATGTAAAGAAGACCAAGGAGCTCATTGTGGATTACAGGAAGTCTAAAAGTTGCAGCCACGCCCCAGTTCTCATCGATGGCACTGAGGTGGAGCGTGTGTCCAGCTTCAAATTCCTGGGTGTCCATATATCCAAGGACCTCTCCTGGACCTTCAACACCTCAACCCTGGTCAAAAAGGCACAGCAGCGCTTGAAATTTTTGAGCAGGCTGGAGAAGGCCCGTCTGTCTTCCCAGATCCTTGTGAACTTCTATTGCTGCACAACTGACGAACTGCGCCACAGAGTGTTTTGGAGGATGCTCCGTGGCCAACTGGAAGGCCCTACAACAGGTGGTGAAAACCGCCCAGCACATCACTGTTGCCCAGCCCCCAGCCATCGTAGACCTCCAGCGCAAGCGGTGTATGTGTAGGGCGCGCGGCATCATCACAGACCCATGCCACAAACTGTTTGCTCTCCTACCATCAGGTGATACAGGTCTCTTTGTTCCCACACCAGCGGGCTCAGGAACAGTTTCTTTCCATCTACTGTAACACTGCTGAACTCTGTGACCCATCACTAACCACGCCCACCCGCCCACCACTTGGTACCGCCTCTCAGGAACCTTGTTACACTACTCCCTTGAACTACTGGACTCTGACACTGTCTTGCAAAATCTGATAAGGAAGTTTTCAGTTGATACATGTACATGTTTACCTCGGAACCTCATTACTACTATCTCTGAATTTCAGTTGCACATGCCTTCTTGAACCTTCAATTTGTCTGCGCTGCACATTTAGAATTGCCATTGTGCTTGCATTTTTTTTTTGCACAGTCAGAATTGCCATTTGTACTTGCATTTGCCTCATTGCACAACTATTAATTTCCCACTTGTACATACATATACTCAATACTTGGACATTTTCTGCCCTCCTCTATTTGCCTTCATTGCTCATTTAGAATTGCCATTTGCACTGTATTTGCCCTCATTGCATGATTCCCAAAAAGAATTTCAAATTTTGAATCATCAGACCACAGGACAGTTTTCTACTTTGTCTCAGTCCACCTTATATGAGCTCAGGCCCAGAGAAGTTGACAGCGTTTCTGGATCTTGTTTATGTATGGTTTCTTCTTTGCATGGTTGCTTTTTAACTTGCATTTGTGGATGCAGTGACATACTGTGTTCACAGACAATGGTTTTCAGAATTGTTCCTGAGCCCATGCAGTGATTTCCACTAAAAAATCGTGTCTGCTTTTAATACAGTGCCATCTGAGTGCTCGAAGATCACTGCCATCTAATATTGGTTTTCGGCCTTGTCCCTTGCATACAGAGATTTCTCCGGATTTTCTGAATCTTTGAATGATATTGTGTGCCGTAGATGATGAGATCCTCAAAGTCATTGCAATTTTAAGTTGAGAAACATTATTCTTAAATTTTGCACTATTTTTTCACAGAGTGGTGAACACCTCCCCATCTTTACTTCTGAAAGACTCATCCTCTCGTGGATGCTCTTTTTATACCCAATCATGTTACTGACCTGTTGCCAATTAACCAAATTAGTTGTGAGATGTTCCACCAGATTTTGTATTTAGCATTACACAACTTTTCTAATCTTTTGTTGCCCGTGTCCCAACTTTTTTGAAACGTGTTGCTGGCATCCAATTCAAAGTGGGCATATATTCTTCAAAACACAGTAAAATTTCTCAGTTTCAACATTTGACATGTTGTCTTTGTACTATTTTCTATCGAATATAGGTTTTAAAAAAAAAAGAAATTTGCAAATTTTTGCAATCTGTTTTTCTTTACATTTTACACAGCGTCCCAACTTTTTTGGAAACAGGGTTGTATATTGGCCCCTTAAAGACCTTTTAAAATCAAGCGATTTTAAAAGGTCCAGAGGGGCACAAGCAGAAAATACTTTTTAGTAGTGTTGCAATGGTGCTCTAAAAGCTACTACATAACATTCACATTTACAACACACATTCTAAATATATTGAATGACACACGAAAGTGCGGCAGAAATGCTGTGGATGATCTAAAAGGTTGGTGCTTCACAGATGGACTGAACATGACTCACTTTTGCTGACTGGAGCAGTGATTTGATGCCCCATTAACTGTTAACTGCGAAAATTAGTTTTGAAATGCTGCTATTACTATTTTTGGAGCTGTGGTTGATTGGTCCCTCTATTCTTCTGGTCTCGCTATTATTTCGTAACAAGCAATGTTCCTGAGAAGATGCCTTAATTCATGTTTTACTCTATTCATTCTGTGTGTGTATTTTCTGTGTGAGAGAGAGAAAATATAGGTTTATAATATCCCATTCACACACAGCCTAAATGCTGCCAATTAGACCATGCCATAAATTATATGTAGTCTTTTTTATGTATGAAAGGTACGTGAAGGGAACTGCAGCAACAAGCTGATACATTTCTTTCCTGTAATGGACCTGGTCATGTTTACTGAATTGTACCAGCTTCAGCTCAGTAGGAATGGAGCAGTAATCTTGGGCAGCGGCACCGTTTACGTAATTCACTCTATGTGCCGTGACTTCCAGGTACCGACACAGGATGCTTGCTGGGCTCAACCAACCCCGAAGTTTCACAGCTTAGCTTGTTGAAATTCTTGGCCTTGGAAAATCCAAGAATGTATGGACAGGCTGTTTACCGGCAGTAGAAATTTGACCTCTTGCTTGCTATCAAAAAGAATAGTTAACACCAAAATGTGTTGTAATATATGTTCAATTTAAGCCCAGAATTATTTCGTAGTTATGTAGGCAACGTGTTGTGGTCTGTCATACACGTACAACTCCAAGACAATTTCTATATTTCCCTCCAAAAAGCATAACTAACTACAATAGTTAATGCATATGTCGAAGAACATAAACAATTCTATGTACTGTATAAATGGCGACCATTATGAACATTCAGAACATTATTTTCGGAAACAATCCAGAAGAAATCCAAGAATTCCAATCTGAAATGCATATTAGTCATGTTGTAATGGATTTTTAAATAACCCCAATCCTGACACTCTTAAAGATTCATTGCTAGTGTATTATTATATTACAATAGTTGTGTATGTGAGCAATGGCATTCCCCATGCTAATCACACATGCACAAACACTCAAGCACAAATACATTCAAGTAAATAATGGTACAAACACGCCTAATGTAACTCACAGGGCATATTCTGTTCACATGTAATTAAATTTAAATGAGTGTTTAGTGTTTAAGTCAAATGAGGTCCAAAAGGTGAGACTCTCAACTACAGCTAATGACAAGGCTGAGGGGACATAGGGTAGAAATTTGATTGGGCCTCTGAACAGCAAATAGGAAACTAAGCGAGATAAATTAAACATGCACCACCGACTATTGAGTTTTCTTATTCCTTCATGAGCCCAAGCCGTCATGGGAGACCAGCACACAAAACGAATGCATTTTTCGCCATTAGTGCCTACCAAATTTGGTGGTTTAAGAGGTAATATTGAGCCGAGCGATGACTCTGCTTACATCTGTTAAAGCTTCAGTAAGTTTTTTTGCAATCTTGTACTACTACAACTTTGTTTCTTTCCGTCCCATGAACATGAAATATATTTGTATATATTTCATTGTTTGTAAAATAACTTAATGCTCATGCAAATTACAGTAACGATTATTATGTGTAGTTTTAGTACATTTTGTGATCTAACAAAGTGATGGTTCATGCACAACATTAGTTACTCATTCATTTGTTTGGACTTCAGCATGACAGTACAAACATGTGGATGAAAATGTATTACCTTAACACTTTTATTGAAATATTTAAGTCATTAAGACAGCCTTAGGTAAAAAAAAAA
>JACXGI010013116.1:0-21419 GCA_016801175.1 Esox masquinongy | reverse complement strand
TCACAGTACATGTTGGCATTCATGGTTCCCTCAATGAACTGTAGCTCCCCAGTGCCAGCAGCACTCATGCAGCCCCAGACCATGACACTCCCACCACCATGCTTCACTGTAGGCAAGACACACTTGTCTTTGTACTCCTCACCTGGTTGCCGCCACACACGCTTTGACGCCATCTGAACCAAATAAGTTTATCTTGGTCTCATCAGACCACAGGACATGGTTCCAGTAATCCATGTCCTTAGTCTGCTTGTCTTCAGCAAACTGTTTGCGGGCTTTCTTGTGCATCATCTTTAGAAGAGGCTTCCTTCTGGGATGACAGCCATGCAGACCAATTTGATGCAGTGTGCGGCGTATGGTCTGAACACTGACAGGCTGACCCCCCCACCCCTTCAACCTCTGCAGCAATGCTGGCAGCACTCATACGTCTATTTCCCAAAGACAACCTCTGGATATGATGCTGAGCATGTGCATTCAACTTCTTTGGTCGACCATGGCGAGGCCTGTTCTGAGTGGAACCTGTCCTGTTAAACCGCTGTATGGTCTTGGCCACCGTGCTGCAGCTCAGTTTCAGGGTCTTGGCAATCTTCTTATAGCCTAGGCCATCTTTATGTAGAGCAACAATTCTTTTTTTCAGATCCTCAGAGAGTTCTTTGCCATGAGGTGCCATGTGGAACTTCCAGTGACCAGTATGAGGGAATGTGAGAGCGATAACCAAATTTAACACACCTGCTCCCCATTCACACCTGAGACCTTGTAACACTAATGAGTCACATGACACCGGGGAGGGGAAATGGCTAATTGGGCCCAATTTGGACATTTTCACTTAGGGGTGTACTCACTTTTGTTGTCAGCGGTTTAGACATTAATAGCTGTGTGTTGTGTTATTTAGAGGGGACAGCAAATTTACACTGTTATACAAGCTGTACACTCACTACTTTACATTGTAGCAAAGTGTCATTTCCTCAGTGTTGTCACATGAAAAGATATAATCAAATATTTGCAAAAATGTGAGGGGTGTACTCACTTTTGTGAGATACTGTACATCACTTAGGTTAGCACATACATCTCACTTTGTCCTGTTTCATGTGACTATGTATTGCTGTGGTGTTTTGTTTGGTGTTGTCTAGTCAGGTGTTTGCTGTGTGCTGTTTAGTCCTTGTTCAACCTGTGTGTTTTTGTCTGTCCCTATGTCCCTGGGAAAAGGTGTTTTTAGCAAGTCGCCCTTGGGCATACACAACCTGTAGGAAAACTTTGTCTAAAAACACCAATTAGAACTGAGCGGACCACTGAGCGGTTGTCTGTGTCGTTTGTTCTCACTGTTCCTGTACACTACACCACTTTGCATGAGTTTTATGTTACGGGTCTCTGTACCATCCACCCTAGACTGCTAGAGCCACAGGGTTCGTAACACTCAAGATTTTTTTTTGTCTCAGTCAATCCAAAATACAATTGAACCTCAAACCTGAATGTTTAACAAAGGAAAAGTGAGTTTTGATCTTTCTCAGGGGAATACATAAGAGTGCAGAATTATTAGGCAACAATTCTTGTGCAGAATTATTAGGCAACTAATTAAAAAAATAAATTCTCCTAACTCATGTGTTTATTCTCAATTTTTAAAGTGTAACAAATAAGTAACACAAAATGACAATTAATTAAAATGTTTGTCCTTTCAAAAATATTCAGTGACCAATATAACCACCCTTCTTTTCAATACCTGCCATGAGCCTTCCATCCATGGATTCTGTCAGTTTCTTGATCTGTTTCACGATCAACTTTTGCTGAAGCAGCAACCACAGCCTCCCAAATGCTGTTCAAAGAGGTGTATTGTCTTCCCTGATTGTAAATCTCACGTTTGAGAGGGGCCCACAAATTCTTAATAGGATTTAAGTCAGGAGAGGAAGGGGGCCAGGTCGTTATTCGGGCATCTTTGTGGCCCTTGCTGGCTAGCCAAGCAGTGGAGTGATGGAGCATTGTCCTGCATGAAATCATGGCATTCTTGAATGCTGAGGACTTCTCCCTGTACCACTGTTTGAAGAAAGTATCTTCCAGAAACTGGCAGTAGGTTTGGGAGTTGAGTTTCAGTCCATCTTCAACCCGAAAAGGTCCAACTACCTCATCTTTAATGATTGCAGCCCATACCCGTACCCCTCCTCCACCTGGGTGGCGCCTGACTAAAGTGGTGCCATGTGTCCATTAGTGATCCAGCCACGGGCCCATCCATCTGGTCCCTCAAAAGTCACTCTCATTTCATCTGTCCATAAAACCTTTGAAAAATCTGTCTTCAGGTATTTCTTTGCCCAGTCTATACAGTACATTTCTTCTATACAGTACAATCTATACAGTACAAAATACTATTCAGTGGTGGTTGTGTTTCAACCTTCTTGACCTTGGCCATGTCTCTGAGCACTTGACACCTTGTACTTCTGGACACTTCAGGTAGGCTGCAGTTCTGGAATATGGTGGCACTGGAGGATAATGGGTTCCTGGTAGCTTTACGTTTAATTCTTCTCAAGTCTTTTGCAGTTAATTTGCGTCTTTGCACCCCAGTTGACTATTCGCAACAAAACCTTTGATTGTCCAGTGGTCCCGCCTCAATAATTTAGCAATTTCAAGAGTGTTGCATCCGTCTGAAAAGCATTTTACAATTTTTGACTTTTCAGTGTCAGTTAAATCTCTTTTTTGGCCCATTTTACCAGAGGTCATGAAGCTGCCTAATAATTATGCACACCTTGATATTAGGTGTTATTCACTGTTGCCACACCCTCCCTAATTACACCAATAAATTTTACCTGAAAATGATTCAATCCAATGAGCATTCAAGTTTATATGGTTTAGAGTTGAAAAATGTGCATAGAAATAATGAAACGATCAGAATACTCACTTGCCTAATAATTGCGCATGCAGTGTATGTCTCCCTCTTCTTTTTCTACTGTGTCTTTTCTGGCTTTCAGAGGAAGTAACACGAGACTATGCTTATGGTGAGAGTGACCCTCTCGTGCGGAGATGTCGGTTGTTGCCCTGGGTGCCAGCAGACTTGGAAGGGGTCAACTGCTTGACTGCAGAACCCGCTGACCTTTACTATGAGGTAGGGGAACCAGAAACATTTTCTGTGTGAATACAGTCAACAATTAATTCAAAAAAATCAAATCAAATGTTACATTTAAAACTTACATGGAAATACTTTCTTAATGCTGAGTAAGAATGTTACATTTATTTAATTTAATATACTACTTGGTCATGATTTTTTTTGTTTTCTGGTGCCTGCAAGGATAGAAATATAATGTTTGTCTGTAGGGTGTGTTGTGTCTGCATTTTCAGTACTGGTTTTAATGTTTCAATATGTTCCAAACAACATCAGAGTCATGTCACTGTTCATTGGCAAAACCAAGGTTTACATGACTGCATTCCATGTCTTGCATCTTGTCAGGTGCCTGTCTTCTCTGTTGGAGGATCTACCTGAAGGCCTTCTGATAACAGTTTATGATCTTGTCCACCTTTTAGCTAGTTCATTGTGACAAGACTGAACTCTTTAATCCACAGTCCAAGATGACTAGTCACTACAAAACTTATGATTTGATTTTTTTGTTGGTATAGTGACTCAAAAGCAACTACAGAGTTCTGCTGGAATGTAACAATAAAAGCTAGTTAACAAAAATAAAACACTTTTTCAGCCTTTTTCAGGCATAGAAGTCAAAGGTTTTTATGACCACATTATGCAAAGTATAATATTAGAAATTGTGTTAAATGCATTAACTCAAACCCCTTATGGAAACGGTTGCAATGTTAAGACGTGAAATGAAAACGGATGATTCTTATCCCCACCCCCCTAATGGAAAGTACTTTCGGAAAGAAATATAACTGACTACTCAATTTTATCAATAGGACAGCTACCACCTCTCTCCAGTACTATGTTAAAAAAAATAACCTGACACGAATTATCGGAGAACATATGGAGACCTATATTAATATACCCTGGCCTTTCCATTTTAGAAAACTGAATGTATCATATAATTTCGAACACTATATCCATTGCCCCGTTCACTTTCATTTTAGCCAGGAGAGGCTTCCTTTAAAAAAATCTGTATTAATTCCAAAAAATAATGTCTACACAGTCCAGGATTAGGCTAGATAATCCGAAAAAAGGCCCCCGGATCAAAAATAGCAAACCTTTCTTTAAGCAGAGATCACATCATGTAGTTGTTTATGAGCATGTTATAAGCATATGCAAAGAAGTAATTTTTCCATTACACTTCAAATAACATTTAGTTTGATGTTGATAAATTTGTTTCTTTTCCTAACTAAACAGTGATTCAAGAAACAACGCAAGAACAAATGAAAACTCACAGCAACAAGTTTTTAAGAAATCTGTTAACACCTAATGGTTACTTCAGCTTATAGGTCAACAAGGATCAACACCTCTCTCTATTGGAGAGGAGTATTTAAGTCCTACTTTAATTGTGCAGACACAACATTGGCAACACATCAGTCAATCACATCTCCTTACATTCACCCCTAGCCCTGTTCTGCCTTTATGGGCATTCATGACAATTGTCATCACCTTCCCTGGAACCATGCTCAAGAGTGAGAAGCCTTTTTTCCCGTAAATACCTGATATTGCCACAATGTTAATGGCCCTCTGTCGTAATGTATATTATGTGTCTTTTTCTTCACTGCTCCCCTCCTGTCACTACCTGACTAGTAACGCATATTACTTAAAATTGTTTCCAAAGAAGTTGTGATGCTGCGTAAAATGTAAATAAAAACAGAATGCAATGATGTGCAAATCATTTAAACCCTGTATTCAATAGAAAATAGTACAAAGACAACATATCAAATGTTGAAACTGAGACATTTTGTTTCTTGAAAAATATATGCCCACTTTTAATTTGATGCCAGCAACACATTTCTAAAAAGTTGGGAACAGAGTTGTAATTCTAAAAAATTTGGTGGAATATCACAACTAATTAGCTCAATTGGCAACAGGTCTGTCACATGATTGAGTATTAAAAGACCATTCCAGAGAGGATGGGTCTGTCAGAAGTGAGTATGGGGAAGGGTGCACCACTCTGGAAAGACTGCGTGGGCAAATAGGGCAAAAATTTAAGAATAATGTTTCTCAATGTGAAACTGCACCGCTGCATCCACAAATGCAAGTTAAAACTCTACCATGCAAAGAAGAAACCATATATAAAAACTATCCAGAACCGCCGCCGCCTTCTCTGGGTCCAAGGTCATTTATGGGCTGTGGCGAACATGGGCTGAGGCAAAGTGGAAAACTGTCCTGTGGTATAACGAATGAAAATTTGAAAATCTTTTTTGGGAATCATGGACACGCCGTGTCCTCCAGATGAAAGAGGAAAGGGACCATCCGGCTTGTTATCAGCACACAGTTCAAAAGCCAGCATCTGTGATGGTGTGGGGGGTGCATTAGTGCACATGGCATGAGTGACTTGCACTTGCATCTATGAAGGCACCATTAATGCTGAACAATATATACAGGTTTTGGAGTAACATTATGCTGCCATCCAGACAACGGTTTTTTCAGGGAAGGCCTTGCTTATTTCAGCAAGACTGCCAAACCACATTCTGCATGTATTACAACAGCATGGCTCTGCAGTAAGGGTCCAGGTGCAAGAATGGGAATACATTTCACTTTCGAAATTACAACAATTGGTCTTCTCTGTTTCCAAACGCTTACAGAGTACTGTTAAAAGACGAGGTGATGCAATACAGTGGTAAACATGCCCCTGTCCCAACTTTTTTGAAATGTGTTGCTGGCATGTATTTTTCCAAAACAATAACACTTCTCAGTTTCAACATTTGATATGTTGTCTTTTTACTATTTTCAATTAAATACAGGGATAAATTATTTGCACATCATTGCATTCTGTTTTTATTTGCATTTTACACAGCATCCCATTTTTGGTAACAGGGTTTTAGTTACCCACTATTATTATCCCCACACAATATCCCTGATTCACTTCCCCCTTATTTCACTGATTATCCTTGTTGTAATAATGCCATTGATATTTCTCTAATTGTACTCAAACAACAGAACAATTACATAGCAAAGCAACATTGCTTGTGTTTGTCTTTGTGTCTATTCTGTGCGTGTGGTGCATAAAGTTCATTCCTGCGGTGATGTCATTCCTCAGCTCTCTGTCCTGAGAGCACCTCTTTGTATCCCTCCATATACTGTGCGTGTGGGTGTGATTCTGGTTTTACTATAAAGGTAGTAAAACCTCATGATTCATAAAGAACCAACATGCCTGTCCCCTCAAGGAAGGCAAATTATTAATGGCTTAGATGGCGGGTTTAGGGAAAACGTACGTTTGCAGTTAGTGTTATAATTAGGGTTTCTTTTAGGTTAAGGCATTTTGTGTTAGATTATTGAGGTTAAGTTGAGGGTTCACATTAGTGTTAGATGATGGGGAACATGGGTTTCAGATTTACTGGTCCTCATGAGTTCAGGTCTCAAGGCCATATAAAGGTTTCATGTGATGTTTTTCTGTGAACGTGCACCCACCATTATCTGTATGCTCTGCTCATTATAAGCGTACGTGAAGCACCCCTGAGTAACATATCAGTAACTGTGTGTGTGTGAGGATGCCACAAACAGTGAGTGCACACCAGCAGCTGCAAGGAGCTCTCACTGTTGCTTCCTATTATAAGTAAAATGTATTTTACAGTATGCTATAAAGGCACAGATTCAAAATAAGTGTCTGATCTTACCAAACGTAAGTAAATGAAATGACAATGATTAATTCACCTCTCTCTGCTTTCTTAGACAATTTCACAGCAGAACAAGGAAACACTTCCACTGGACATTCAGCCTTACACTGTCCCCAAAGACAAAGTGCTCAAGTCAGTACCTCTTAAGTTTCATTTCATTACCATTAATTTAGCAAAACGGCAAAAGTGGCAGTGCTGTGTCATGGACACAAACATTTCAGCCTGTTGGTGAGATTGTTTTGCCTTTGATTATATCCTAGAAGAGTTTCTGCCTTTCTGTACAACCTGCACTGCAAAACTATTGCAAAACCCTTGCAACTTAAAGATGTCTTACATTTTTGGACAAGGATAACTTAGAGATAAGTGATTTTACTTATTATGCACATTATTTCAACATGTTAATATTTTGTTTATTTACACATTTTTTAATGTACATACATTTCTCTGTTCAGTGGGCAACAAACTTCACCCTCACTGTTTTAAGCATATGTTAATCTTGCCATGCATGTCAAAACTATTATATATGTCTGGTCAACAAACAGCTAATCTGTCACCTGGAGTCCTACAGTTTTCTCTAAGAGCCTTAGGGCCCTATGTTAAATTTCTTTCCAAATTCTGTTTTGTTTTTTCCCAAAATCTGTTTTTTCCATTAAAATTTTTCTGAATTCTGTGTTTTGCGATTGACACTAATTTTAAAGCCATATCTCAGACTGGACAATAAAAAGAACTTTAAGAGCAAAAGAACACAGACACTGGAAACAAGAAGAACTCTGCTTAGAAGGCCAGTATCCCGGAGCTGCCTCTTCACAGTTGATATTGAGACTGGTGTTTTGCGGGTACTATTTAATGAAGCTGCCAGTTGAGGACCTGTGAGGTGTCTGTTTCTCAGACTGGACACTAATGTATTTCTCCTTTTGCTCAATTGTGCAGTTGGACATCCCACTAATAAAATGTTTTTTTCTGGTTAGAGCCAGTTTGCACTATGCTGTGAAGGGAGTAGTACACAACGTTGTACGAGATCTTCAGTTTTTTTTGGTAATTTCTCGCATGTCATAGCCTTCATTTCTCAGAACAAGAAAGGACTGACGAGTTTCAGAAAAAGTGATTTTTTTCAGGCCATTTTGAGCCTGTAATCGAACCTACAAATGCTGATGCTGAAGATACTGAACTAGTCTAAAGAAGGCCAGTTTCTGGCCTTCTTTAATCAGCACAACAGTTTTCAGCTGTGCTAACATAATCGCAAAATAATCAGTTTGCGTTTTAAAATGATAAACCTGATTAGAAAACACAATGTGCCATTGGAACACAGGAGTGATGGTTGCTAATAATGGGCCTCTATATACCTATGTAGATATTCCATTGAAAATCAGTCGTTTCCAGCTACAATAGTCATTTACAACAGTAAGTAAATGTCCTCTTCCCTTTATTTGCGCTTAGATGCGAGAGCAATAAGGACCTCATCTCAATTAGCGACACGTCACATTCACAATGACTACTTCTCAGTAGAGTGTCGACGATCAGTTTTGTGCACATGCAAGAAGTACCTCTTCTTCCTCTTGTTAACTTTTACAAGCAATTTCTAATGTTGGTGTCTAGCGGCCAATGATTCAAGAAGTCAAAGTGCTAAGTTATTCACTAGCCTTGGGTGGCCCACAAAACACAGCATCAGAGACGGATGCCAAGTAGTCTCAAGGTCTACAATCACCGCTATGTGCCGCAGCTTTGAAAAGGCACCACTGCTTTAACTCTGGGGGAAACCCCTATCTAATGTGTCAGTGTGTGGATCTTCCAGTTGCAGCTGAATACATCTGAATAAATGATTTCAGACAGTTATATTTCTGAATTCAGACAGTCTCTGAATGTCTGGCTAATTTCAGCCACAACAGTGATGTTCACCCTACTACAGTTTTAAAAACATTCAGCATGCATTTGATGACTGTTATCTACTTAATGCAAATAAAACCTAAATCTATATTTTTTGAACAAAGCCTACCTCACCTTGTCTTCCCCCCATATATCCTTGCCCTGGATGGGACTGAGTTGGAGTTTGTGAACACCTGCAAGTATAATGATATTTCCCTTGACTTCTCACTCTGTTCAGTACACATATTGCCCACCTGTAGTGTAAAGTTAAATCCAGAATTGGTTTCTTGTTTTTCCCATAAGGCGTCTGTGGGAGAAGTGTACTTTGACCAATATATTCTGACCCCATACATAAATCTGTGAGCATCTTAAGGTTGTCCTTTCTGTAACATTTTTAGTGTTTCTTATCTTGCATAGGGCTCTTCAAGGATCTATCCCAGGAGACACTTTAACTACCCTGTAACTAATGATGTGCGGTCATCCTTGAAAGTGTGTTCAGCGTAGGAATTTCCCGACGGCCATGGCCGTCGTTGCCCTTCACTCTGGCCATGATGCCCAGCAAATCATTGTACGCCATACGGCCACCATGGCCTTTGTGCCCCTGCTACTGTCAAAATCTTGTGATCAGCAGTCGGTTTGTTTGTTTGTAGTTCGCAACTGAGAACAACCACAAGAACAGACTACATGCAGGTAAGCAAGCTAACTAGTTATCGATCGATAGATAGCTGACCTGTTTAGTGCTTAACTGTTTCAAACTTATCTGTTTTGGAATGTGCGTTCATGATTAGGAAGTGGGAAAGTTCCGACCTCGGAGTGGGAGTAAACCGGAGAATACACCTGAACGGTTTTTGAGAGCTCGGAGAAGTAATGTTCGATTTGATATCACTAGACATGGCAGTGTTTGTGGCGAAAAATTAAAAAAACGAAATTACTTGCTCCGCGCACAAATAAGTCACTACATTTGTTTATTTAGATTGTACTCATTAGTGCAGGTGATTGTGATGTTAAAGGAAACTTCGTGGTTACCTATTTTGAGGTAATGTTAGCCTACATTCTCGCTAGCCTTAATGTTACTTAACTGTCAAAACCGTTGCCTGTTTGTTGTGAATAGATGTAATTAAAACATGATAATTGAACTTAGGTGGATAAATCATGTTAGTTATAATAAGTTATTATTCAAAGTATGATATTAAACAAGTGAATAATGTATGTTTTTATGTCATGCATGTTTTTTTCTTATGAGCAATTCAAGTTGTTTATTTGTAAGCTCCACATCGTCATATTTCACTCAATTGCCTTTGTGCCCTGGCACCTGGCCTTTGTGTCTTAAATATTTTTGTGACCTCGAAGGCCAATGGCTTTGCCCCTAAAATGACAAAATTTCAAACCTGGTTGTGCCCCTATATAAGAAGATTGTGTAGACTCTCTTCAGAGAAACCTGGCTAGCAACTAACCTGGTGAGCATCCTTCATACGTGCTGCTAGTGTACACTTATAAAATATGACCATCCTGCCAATCCATTACAGCGATGTAGTCTTTTGGCTTAATGCCAATGACTAATTAGTTGCAGAAACCTCACCTTACTCCTTCAAAGATAAAGTAAGCAATCTGCTATCTGATAATTGTACCTGCTGAATCCCCTTATCTGTACATATGTCCCACTTTATTTTGTGTAATTAATTTTTTTACAGTATTTTATTGCATTCGAATGCCTTTGGCCATGTTATAACGTTAAATAAATAAATTATACTCTGTTCTGCAAGTGCTGACCTAGATAGCTGTCTCGACCTGGTTCCTGTGTAACCTAGGTGTGAAGGAGAGATGTGGTTCCCTGAACTTGACCTTAAGGATATTTACCTTTGTTAACAACTTGCAGATATTTTTAGTAAGGGGAGGGTAACTCTCTGTGACAATTGGATTACTTCACAAAAGTTGAAAAATACTCCCCCAAAATGATTAAATGTCAGCATGTTTCATCAACAGTAGCTCTTTCGATCAGCTCTGTACGTTGGACCAGCTGGCGGCGAGAGAACTTGTGAAAAATCATGTTAGTTAAGCAATAGCGTTGTGTGTGCTGCACTGGTTATCCCCAACGCTAATCCCTTTCATTTAATATTAAGTTGGTCTATAATTGGCTCAGCTACATTGTTAGCACAATGCTTTCCATGAATCTCAAACTTAAGAAATTCAACCTATTGTCAGGTCCTGACTATAGGGATGCCTCTAGCCATCTCTGTGTTGGTTGGGGTGATAGTCAGGGCCTGGCAGAAGGGATGCCTCTAGGCATCTCTGCACTTGGGTTTTTGGTTGTCCCCAGTTAGAGGCAGCCACCCTGCTTTGCCTCTAATTGGAGATTCTATTTAAGTTTAGTTTATCCACACCACCGTGTGGATCTTTGTTTGTGCCGTATGCACGCCAGTTTATGGTTGTTTGCTCTCCTTTGTTTGTTGTTTTGAAGTGAACCATATAAAGGAATGATCTTTAGCTCTGCTCCTCGTGTCCTGCCTCTCCTTTTTTTTCAATAACCATATTTGGCATGTTAAATAAGCTTTACATTTAATAAGAAAGGTACAAAAATCAATCATAGAATGCTGTGTGTCATTATAGGTGAGATGGTGACTGTCTGTATATGGACTCCCTTGTTACTATGGAAACAGGTTGTTGTTTTTGTTTGTTCTTGGCTAACACAGTAAGCTGATCGGAGCTCTTGATTTAATACTGTTTAATCCATATTTTTCACACTTAAGAAAGCAATGGCTGTAAGTTATTTTATTCTTTACGCATCATACATGCCATATTGATGAATATTATTGTTGTCTGCAAGTATTATATTTTTTCAGCCTTTGATTACACTAATTAGTAATGAGCATGGTTAGCATACCTTCTATACTCCAGTACTATAGCCTGGTGTAGCTTATATCAGAAAGCAGCATGTTGTTTATATTCTGCAGTTTGTTATTGGTTATACTTTCATTAATGCATTCTCAATGGTACTGAAGTCTATGCATACCTGTAATATTGTAATTCAGCTCTGTTTATTAGATAGACTGCACAGGCTGTGAAGTGCTCAATTAGTAATTGTCACATTTTTTTATCTTACAACTTCACTCTGATTCATTATAGATCTACAAGGCCATCATGGTATAAGCCTGAAACTAATTGAATAACGGCAATAAATATTGGAACAAGGACGTTCACTTCCTGGCTCGCATGTCTTTAATGAATGGAGTTTGGCTTGCTGTCTAACTCCGTACAATTACACTAAACACATAGGGAGGACAGTACAGTTACCACTTGGTGGAACTGGATTTTGATTCGTACAGATGATTCCAAGGAATCAAAGAATTAATGTAGCAGATGAATAATAAGTATTCATCTGTTACATTGCATTACAAGTATCCACATATAGCATCTCTCTTCAGATTTGAGTCTGCAACAGCAAAGAATGCAGAGGCTGATGAAAAAGCAAGAGGCTGTTTTTACGATGCCCTCTGGCTTATATGCTTATCTAAAGACAAGGGGGTTGGGTAGCCTTAGGAGGGATCACAGGAGTATGCTGAAGACCAGTTCCTGTTTTCAGTTTAAGGACACATTCCAATCAATGATTCCTGGAGCTATATATTATATGGCAGAGTGATTTAACTCATGAGTCAAGCTACAGTAATTAAGGCATGACCTTTTGGTCCTGTATCCAGATCCTGAAAGATTCATCAGTAACAAATTAACATTTCAACTATAGCAAATGACTAGACACAGGGTGAAGGCTAGGGCAGAAATGAAGAACGTACAGTATATATGAATGGCTATACCAAACGATGAAGAATCATTTAAGTAAATAAAGCCAATTTTTAATAATAAATAAACTGGAATATCTGTGGTGGAAATCTTTCTTAAAGATATCTCTCACACACTGGAGCTTATGTAAACAGACTTTATTACAAAGTAACGAGTCTCAGGTCTCTATATACAGTTCTATCCTTACACAACATACTCTCTGATGTCAATGATTTTTGGTTTTCTGAGCTCAGGAAAGAATAAGAGACACAGTGGATCATCTAGGAGAGTCAAAGATAGGCCACAGGTCGTTAATCTGTCCTCCCTATGAGATGAAAATATCCTACGTTGTACAGACCATGGGAATAGCAGTATGAGCAAGGGCCTGAGTACAGATAAGAGAATAACAGTATGCACATAGAGATCCAAACTGTGTACATTATTCTTCATCAGCCTCTCTTTTGTTAATCAACCAAATGTGGAAGACAGTTTCTTAAAATAATGAGCCCTTAGGCTCAAGTGACCTGGTTAAAAGATTTATCAATTAACACCCAGTTGGCTATATACAGTTGTCCTCATAAATTTGCATACCAAAATGGCAGAAATTGTGAAATTTTAGCATGGATTTTGAAAATATGACTGATCATGCAAAAAAACTTTTAATTAAGGGTAGTGATCATATGAAGCCATTTATTATTACAGTTGTTTGGCTCCTTTTTAAATCATAATGATTACAGAAATCACCCAAATGGCCCTGATCAAAAGTTTACATGCCCTTGAATGTTTGGCCTTGTTACAGACACACAAGGTGGCACACACAGGTGAAAATGGCAATTGAAGGGGAATTTCCCACACCTGTGGCTTTTTAAATTGCAATTAATGTCTGTGTATAAATAGTCAATGAGTTTGTTAGCTCTCACATGGATGCACAGACCTGCATAACATGGTAATGGAACTTTATAAAGATGGAAATGGATATAAAAAGATATCCAAAGCCTTGCAAATGCCAGTCAGCACTGTTCAATCAGTTATTAAGAAGTAGACAATTCGGGGATCTCTTGATACCAAGCCAAGGTCAGGTAGACCAAAAAAGATTTCAGCCAAAACTGCCAGAAGAATTTTTCGGGATACATTGAAAAACCCACAGGTAACCTCAGGAGAAATACAGGCTGCTCTGGAAAAAGACGGTGTGGTTGTTTCAAGGAGCACAATACAACGATACTTGAACAAAAATGAGCTGCATGGTTGCCAGAAAGAAGCCTTTACTGCGCCAATGCCACAAAAAAGCCCGGTTACAATATGCCCGACAACACCTTGACGCGCCTCACAGCTTCTGGCACACTGTAATTTGGAGTGACGAGACCAAAATAGAGCTTTATGGTCACAACCATAAGCGCTATGTTTGGACAGGGGTCAACAATGCTTATAGTGAACAGAATACCATCCCCACTGTGAAGCGTGGTGGTGGCTCACTGATGTTTAGGGGGTGTGTGAGCTCTAAAGGCACTGGGAATCTTGTGAAAATTGATGGCAAGATGAATGCAGCCTGTTATCAGAAAATACTGGCAGACAATTTGCATTCTTCTGCACGAATGCTGCGCATGGGACGCTCTTGGACTTTCCAGCACGACAATGACCCTAAGCACAAGGCTAAGTTGACCCTCCAGTGGTTACAGCAGAAAAAGGTGAAGGTTCTGGAGTGGCCATCACAGTCTCCTGACCTTAATATCATCGAGCCACTCTGGGGAGATCTCAAACCTGCGGTTCATGCAAGACGACTAAAGACTTTGCATGACCTGGAGGCATTTTGCCAAGACAAATGACCTGCATGAATTCGGGGCTTCGTAGACAACTATTACAAAAGACTGCACGCTGTCATTGATGCTAAAGGGGGCAATACACAGTATTAAGAACTAAGTGTATGCAGACTTTTGAACAGGGGTCAGTTCATTTCTTTGTTGCCATGTTTTGTTTTATGATTGTGCCATTCTGTTATGACTTACAGTTGAATTTGAATCCCATAAGAAATAAAGGACGTGTTTTGCCTGCTCACTCATGTTTTCTTTACAAATGGTACATAGATTACCAATTCTTCAAGGGTATGCAACTTTTGAGCACAACTGCAAGTGATTACATGAGATATAAATAATTCTTCTATCTACTTTACATTAGGTTAAGCTAATAAAATAGGTTATGCTAATAAAATATTCCATATCTCATGTATGTATTCAGACCCTTTACTCAGTACTTTTTTTGTTGCGCAATTGGCAGCAATCACATCTTTGAGTCTTGGGTATGCATTCCGCTGCTGCATTTTGTTCTGTTTCTTACATCTCATCTAAGATATTTCTTACATCTCAGTCTTTCTGATTTTTGCCGCAACTGGCCTGTTGTAAAATGAGAGGGGCAATCTGTCTTGCGTCTTCATGATACAGCGCTGCCTTATTGATTTAAAAAAAATGTTCTCAGAATATTCAAATATCAATAAAATGTATATTTTCATCAAAATGTTAATTTGACAGGTAAATTCATTCAATTAAATTATTTAAGTATATAGGCTATTAAGAGTCTGGATAAACATTTAGTTGTTAGGTCTCTTTGTGATGTTGTCACACACAGTGCAGTTCTTTGTGTAGCGATATGGAAAGTCCAATAAAACATGGCTATGTTTTATTGCATTTTATGCAGGAAAATAACGCTTAGTCCTGGTATATTAGCAATACAAAAAAACTGCAGTGCCTTATTGCTATTATGAACCAGTTGTCAATGCAATTACTATTGTAAAAAGTAATTGTCATACTTGTGGTATATGATCACATACCACAGTTTTCAACCAATCTGTATTCACAATTTGAACCAGTTGGTTTATAATGATATAACACATGCAATCATTGTTGTGTGTTTCTGTGTGCATGTGTCTCACAGGGTTTACACAGAAATGGCACAAGTTCGTAACAATCTCCATCACCCACGGTTCACCTTCACGGAGAATGAGGAGGAAGCTGATGTTCTCTGGACTTTCTCCCACATCAGAGACTACAGGTAAACACACACACACACAATCAATCTGATACTGTTTTGGTGGGGTACCATAACCCTCATGTTACTGTACCCATCTAGTCATTTAGGTGACACTTTTTAAAGGATTACATTATTTTAGTTGTCAATTTCACACAAGGTCCAACCAAAATTTTACTTCCTCTTAAACTTTGTAGAAAGTGGTGTTGTGGAAAAATTATTAATCAGCTATTAAAATTTATAGAATGCCACCATTAACACATGTATAACTATCTTGTAACTGTTGGGTGCAACCAGGTAGAAAAGAAATGTGGTAATGTTGAAACCACTGGGTGGTTTCAATCTCATATTAGAATGAGGGACACCCATGGCTAGACTCACGATTGAGAAATAACGATGAGGAAATACAAGTATTTGTCATAACAGGTGTTAATTGTTTCCAATCACAAGCTGTGCCTTACACTGAGGCACAATTCAGATGCCATCGTTTTTATACAGAGCCATCACCAATTTCATATTGATGGTGTCTCACTGCTTGCAAGCATAATAAACATATTATTTTGAAGGAAACTCTGTTTTACTTTAATATGAGTTTGGGTCTGGGGAAAACCTACATTTCCAGCACCACTTGGGGGCTCATCCGGGATTTGAACCCGGAACCTCTTACAACCCAAGTGAGAATCATTCCTCTAGATGTGGGGCTACCACGTTGGGCGCCAGTGGATGAATTAACTGTTTTGCTCATGGATAAGAAATTACTTTTCGTCATGCCATTTCTATCAGCCTTTCGGTTACTGGGAATCAAACCCACAGCACTGGTATTGGAAGTGTTTTGCCCTACAAACTGAACTTCATTGGAGCGCTGATCTAGCATCTGCTGTCTGAATCCTTAATAGGAATATTACCAACCTAATAGTTATACCAAGACCACCACACCCCCTCAAAAGGGTGGCAGGTAGTATAGCGGTTAGAGCATCTGACCAGTAAATCAAGCAAGCATCTGACCAACTAAATCAAACAAGTTATTTTGTCATTGAGCTCGACAACTGAATTGTATTATCAATCAAACACATTTATTTATCAAGCCCTTTTTACATCAGCAGTTGTCACAAAGTGCTTTTACAAAACACCCATTTACAATGGAGAAGGAGAACTGACCCTACTCTGCACAGTAATATAGCAGCGTATAACCTTGCTCCAACATCACTTTAAAGTATGGCCACTCCCTATTGCAGGATTAGAAAATGAAAGACATTCACCCGTGACAGATGTTCTTTAGAGATTGGGCCTTTTAATTTAATATGATGTTTGAGTGTTCACAGCCTCCTCTAAGTTAACCATTATATATGAATACCTGATATGGACTTCCTCTACATTCCTGTTGCTATAGCTTCACATAACATTAAGAGATGTCTCCAGCCTGTAAGGCAGGCTAGAATGTTTACTGTTACATTGTTTGGAACCTTATTGAGATCAGCCTTTTGTCCCTCCCTATCCTAAATCAATATGTATCAATAGTTCTCTTCGTCTCAGCGCATTGAGATGTTACCCCATGCACATGTCTAATAAACTTTTATTTGACATACACTCTTTGGGGGTTTTGACACCAGTCTCTGAGGGTACGTCAGGAACAGTGGGATAATAATAATACATTAAACTTATACAGCGCTTTTCTAGGAGTCTAAAACGCTTTAAATGAGGTACAAAACAAACCGCATCTGAGGAGAGCGATTGGACAATACACAGACAAACATAAAGGAAAGGACTCGATACTGGATGAAGGGAAAGGGCAGATGCTAGGGGTAGGCTTGTTTGAACAGATGAGACTTGAGGCGATGAATGAAGATGGTAACAGATTCAAAGTCACAGATTGATTGTGGTAGTGAGTTCCAAAGCCTTGGAGCAGCCCTAGAGAAAGCCCTGTCTCCAAAGCTCCGTAGCTTGGACTGGGAGATGATGAGGTGACCAGCTGTAGCAGAGCGGGGTGACCGAGAGGGTTGGTATTGGGGAATAAGATCAGAGAGGTAGTGTGGAGCAAGCTGATGGAGGGCTTTATAGGTAAGCAGACAAATTTTATAATCAATGTGCTGAGGGAAGGGGAGCCTGAGGAGTTCCCGGAGGACAGGTGGTTGGTGAGAGATTTGGTGCTAAGGTAAATTTCAGTGTTGTTGGCATGGTAGTGGAAGTCAAGTTCGAAGTGACGGAGGATCTGAACAAGGGGGAGGATGTTGATCAAGAGCAAGGGGCCAAGAACAGAGCCCTCGGGGACACCCTGTGTGACTGCAGCGGAATCAGAATTATGGCCATTGAGGGAGAGGTAGTGGGTAGAGTTGGTGAGGTATGAGTATAGCCAGGAGAGTGTGGTTCCCTCAACACCCAGAGCCTCGAGACTGGTGAGAAGGATGTGTCAAACGCAGCACACAGGTCGAGGGATATACCAAAAGACGCATTTCCAATTCCAAACACATTTGTATAATACACTTTTAACTTGCCAAATATCGGAAAAATATAAGCTCCACTTAGTAACAAAAATAAGTATGTCTTTCCACAGGAAGTTGAGTGAAGTGCGTCCTCATGTCATGACCAATCAGTTTCCCTGTGAGACGGTTGTCACAGTGAAGGACTGCCTGGCCGCTGTGTCACGGAGGGCCCAGGGAGCCGACTGGCTGCCAGAGACGTTCAACCTTCAGACGGAGCTCCCTCAGTTTGTCAAACATTACCAGCTGAGACAGGAGAGGTAAGCACAGTTGGTCAGGGATTCGTGTGCCTTCCTTCATACAGAACAAAAGTGATTTTCTGTGCTCCAGGGGAGAAGACAACCATTGGATCTGTAAGCCTTGGAACCTAGCCCGTGGGCTGGACACCCACATTACCAATAATCTTGACTACATCATCAGACAGAGAGAGAGCACGCCTAAGGTAAAGAGCACACACACCATGTTTTTGCGAAGAATGTACACCTCAATTAACTGTTACATTTCTCCAATATTTTAAGTGTTAAGATCAGGTAGATAAACAGTAATGCCATTTTCTAATTTCATTTTTCCTCATCTTTACCAAGGGTGCCAATAATTCTGGAGGGCACTGTATTATCTAGTAGGTTATAGGACTGAAGAAGAGGCAGCAGGTAGCTCCAGTAGGCTATATCAAGGTTTACTGAGTAATATGTTTTACATAATAGTAGTAATAATGTAGTAATAGTAGTTTCATGATTTTTATCTCTAGGTCTGGTATCTGATATCCCATCATGTAATTGGTCATTGGATAATTAATTAGATTCTTGAATTACACAAATGTGGAGGCTAGGAAAACAGGCCAAATATATTAATACTGCCACAGTGCCCTTGAGCAAGACACTTAACACTAATTGCTCCGGTGAGTAGCTCTTGATAACACCATCTGGATAATGACTTAAATGTAAATTGTTTGGTTTTTTTATACCCACTTAACCATTTTTTGTTCTCTCCCAATTTCATTATGTCCAATTGGAGATTATGGCTTGAGTGTGGTGGGACAAGTGATCCCTGGGTTGGAGAGGAAATTTGGCGTTTATTTGGCCTTTATTTGTTTATGGCTTAAATCTGTAAAAGTCATTAGTAGATCATAGGGCTCTCTGTTTATCTATTAAAGAGATCTTGGTTGTATCTGTTCTTTGTTCTGTAACTATATAGTCCATCTGTCTTGAAAGGATCATTTACGATGATCAGTTAGTATCCTGGGGAATGGGATGAATGAAATTTTGGTCAGGGTCCAGACATCATCCAACAACCAGTGTGTTGGATCCGAGCCTAACCACTGTTTCCTGCAATTGCTGTATTAATAAAGGCCAAAATTCCTCTCCAACAAATTCCTCTCCCACACTTGTCTGACGTCCACCTGAGGCAGTGTGAGAGCAATTTTACTTTAGGCGCCTATTTTGACAGCCCTTGTTGAATAATACCTCAGTTATGTTCCTTCTCAGTTAACCTGTCAAGAGTGTTGTCTAAATTACAACCCTGTTTCCAAAAAAGTTGGGACACTGCGTAAAATGCAAATAAAACAGAATGCAAATTATTTAATCCTTATATTTAATTGAAAATAGCACAAAGACAACATATCAAATGTTGGACCAGAGAAATGTTATTGTTTTTGGAAAACTATTATGAAAAAGTTAATCATGTCTATAGTTGGTCTTTTCCCTAGCTTTTGCTAGGTGTCTGGAGGTATTATGCCTTTTCAAGAGAAAGACTCCAGTAGCTACATATCTTTTGTGTGTAATGTAGCACTTATACTCTGTTGCTTATTATGTACCCATTCTTTGGGGCTTGGTTTAGTTCTTTATAAAGGAAGGAGATTGTAGTTCACTTTTCAGCGAATCATAGTAGCCTCCCTGCATCTCCCATGCTGCTTGTTATACTGTGTCAGGTTCAAAAACACTAATCAGAGGTTGTAAGGCTCTGATTTACTAAATATAATTATTTAGAAACCGAACTGAACCCAATGAAACACTAAAAGCAGCGAACTGGTCTTAAGCGTTTATTCAGAGAATTCTGATACAATTGGAAAAACACACATTTTATAAGCGTTAGTAGACAAATCTGAATACTTCCTTGTCCCGCCCTGTCCTATTTCTCTTCCTTCATATTGGTTACACATGTGCTAAGACTGTTTTAATGTGACACCTGGGGTTGCCCTATGTCTGACCTTTTTCTACTCTGCAACATACATGGAAAACAGGAAACACGTGAATGAAACAAGAAAAAGTATATACAATTTTTATCACCCTTAACCACAGCTCTATTATTCTAGACAGTTCATCAGGCAGTTCATCTGGTCATTTCTACTCTTAGTAACGTTTTTGCTTAAAGCCAGCGAATGATGGGAAACAACATCAGCATTTAGTAAATGTCAGTTCTTACACAAACCTTTATTTATGGGTGACATTAATTAAACTCCTCACAAAGGTTAATCAAAGATTAGTCATGTAAGCACAATTCTCTAGTTAATATTGATGAATGCATACTGTATTAGAAATTTATCCAACATTCCCCCCCGTGTATCATTTATCATTATTCAACATGAATCCCCTTAAACTATTTTCACAATTAAATCACTTCTGGTTAGGATTTTCAATGCATTGGTCATTCTTCTTAAGAATCTTCATGGATAATGAACGTCTCTGCCAAAACTACTTCATCAGGTTCATTAGTAAGATCATGTGGGTAGTAGTCTCCGGGATCAGGATACAGATCGTGGTCGTCATAGGGCCCTGATAACTGAAATATTTGGTCAGAAACAGACTTCTCGATTGCTCTCATGGCCAAACCTCTGACACATGGTATAATACAACATCCACACAATGCAATTATGGCTATTGATATTAAAACAGTAGTCATAACCGCTAGGATGATGGGTTTCCATCTCCCAAACAGAGAATCCATCCAACCAGGTAAAGTCGTATCCACTCCAGAATTCTCGGCCACCTCATTCGCCAATGTGGTCAGTCCCTGAAGTGCCTTGGTAACTGATCCGTCTGGAGCTGTATTATTTGGGATAAAAGTACAACACATAGATCCAAACATCACACAAACCCCCCCTTTTTCAGCTAGCGGCATCTCTAAAGCCATCCTGTTCTGCCATACCATCAGACTGGTTGCTGCGGTTTGTTCTGCCAACCCCTTGATAGCATCTCTGTCGTAATTGATGAATCTCTGTCAGTTGTAATAGATGTAATTTATCCAATCTACATTTTTGTTAATAGTCGACCACCAAAACAAGGCTGATTCTAATCCAGCTAGTATCTGATATCTAGCCTTAAATTTATCAGGAACTCCTCTAGGGACTCCTATCTCATCTATATACAGGTGCTGGTCATATAATTAGAATATCATCAAAAAGTTGATTTATTTCAGTAATTCCATTCAAAAAGTGAAACTTGTATAATGTATACATTCATTCCACACAGACTGATATATTTCAAGTGTTTATTCCTTTTAATTTTGATGATTATAACTGACAACTAATGAAAACCCCAAATTCAGTATCTCAGAAAA
>JACXGI010013115.1:0-21521 GCA_016801175.1 Esox masquinongy | reverse complement strand
TACCTCCACAGGTACAGTTTGGACAGGCGTCACATATACCTCCACTGGTACAGTTTGTTATCCTGAAAGCGTGCAGCAGAGCTAGGTAACTAGATTAACCCTAAAGAAGGGGTAGGTATCGCATTCACTTTTTGGATGGGAGGGTGGTCCTGAATACCTTTACAAAAACTGCTAATAATACACAATTTTCACACTGCAAATGTCAAAGCTAAGCCCAATGATGCACTTTGGAACTGTATTAAAAAATAACTTAATGTAGGTAACATTGTCACATTTGTGTTTGTGGGTATACTTGGGAACAGACGGTCATTTCTGATTTTTGTTTTGTAGTGTAGTGTGGGGGGCCAGAAGGAAAATTGATTGCAGTCCGCCCTGTTTCTGACCCCTTTTATACCCCTATAGGTGTTCAGCTACACTCCCTCGGAAACACCAGTACCCAAACATAGGGGGATATACCTAGGCCCTCAACTCAATAAAATAGCAAAAACACTCTCTTCAACTAATTGCTGGTAGCTGGTAGCAACAGAATGACATCATTAGCAGGTGCTTCTATTTCAAATGTTGATGGGAACAGTTTTAATTAATGCGAGGGCAAATTGGCCTACACCAATGCAGCAAATTCTCCCCTGTCAATGTTTATGATGTGAAAGAGGGAAGCCAGGCTTGTTTTCTCTGCAGGTGAACACAGAGGTCAGTGGGGGAAGAGGGACGGGGTGTGTGTGAAGGGTTAAAGAGATATCAGTAATGAGGAAAGGTCATGTCGCCTGGCGGAGTATGAGATCTTTTACTGACAAAGACAAGCTCAAACTTAACAGATGCCAAAGCAGCCAAACCAGACAAGGAGCCTTGGAAAACTAGCACAGGTCTATCTAAATGTTTACCACTTCCAAATAACTCATTTTGCGTCATACTTTGCCTCGCAATAACTGGTCACGAATCAAATTGAACATACAACTGCTGGAGTGTAGAGTTTCTGCTGACCAATATATCGTATTTGGCTATGCTTCAAGATGGCGTTGAAATTAGAACCAAGAATTACTTTTTTTCTCCCCCTTAAGTGGAAATTCTCCCTTAAATAGATATGAACACTTTGTATTTTCTGATAACAATGAAAGAAAGTCACTACCCACAAGAAATCAGGTAGACTTTTTTGATCGGAGTGGAAACAGTGAACTATAAAGAAACGGGGGTTTGGGTAACTTTTTTCATTAGTCTGAAAGATCAATAGTTTTAGACTTGAGACAGAGAGGTGACAGTAACAAGCTGTTGAGGAGCGGAGTGCAGGGGGTAGAATGGGATGAAGAGGGAGATCTGGTCGCAATCTCTCGTTTCTCATTCCTTCTCAGAGGAGGTGGTTGATCAGGCCTGTGAGGCAAGGGGAGCATCCATCACTCACTGTCCAGTCTGGGGGGCTCTTCCAGGGGGTAAACACTCAACAGGCCCACATGCGTTCGTGCCTCCATACCAGTCAATGGACTTTTCAGACTTTCGAAACAATAAACAAATTGTGCCTTATTTTACATAATAATAAAAATAATGCGTTGGTTTACATTGGCCTGTACCGACAGATGAGCTTACAATCGAGGGATAAGTGCGCGCAGCAATGTGAAATATCCACTGAACCAATGTCTTTTCATAGGCTACATAATGTAGTTAGCCTATACAAATAACCTATACATTTTATTGTATATTGCTCTGAATAATAGTGTCAGACTTAATAACTAAAACATCAACTTAAAATGTGACCATGTTACTGCTAAGCCATCAGAAATATATAAATAACTGAAGTTAAAGTGCAGACAGTTTTGTTTAATCAGAATTGTCTGTTAATAATTTTGTAGCCTATAGGCCTGTGCCAAACTTGCCTGCTTCTGCATAGTTTTCCTGAGTCATTATACATTGTAATCACTACATAAAGAACCCTAAAGAAAATCACATGTGCTTCTTAAAATAATGAAATTATCTATTGTCTTGTATACTTTATTCATCCCATCACTTCATGACCCAGTAGAGACCTTTCCTTGTGGTAGTGTAACATTCATATTTTAGATATGAAAATTGCAAGTATTTGTAAACAAATCACATGGCTGTGAGAGACAGACATCTCCGTGGACGCAGCGATTCCCACTGTTGCAAATGTAAAGGTAGTGCCAGAACCACAGTGCCCTGACATCTGAATCTGTCTGCTGGGTGGCTTAAAGTAGCGACAGAACTCTTAACCCCTTTGACTGGCAGAGTGTTGTTGGGGACAATAAATACACGGTAATGATAGAGAAGGAATATTACAGTTAAAATCTTTTTCCCCATCTTGTTGGGAGCCGGTGTTTGCATGTCTTTCTGTGAAGATACTGTAAACTGCAACCAGCCAGTGTGGGCATTGGGGCTTTGCTGCTCAGTAACTAACCCAGCCTAACCCAACCACCCAGCTCTCCTCTGCACTGGGTACTTTGCTGCTCAGGAACTAACCCAGCCTAACCCAAGTTACTGAGGTCTTTGCTGCTCAGTAAGTAACCCAGCCTAACCCAAGTTACTGAGGGCTTTGCTGCTCAGTAACTAACCCAGCCTAACCCAACCACCCAGCTCTCCTCTACATTGGGTACTTTGCTGCTCAGGAACTAACCCAGTCTAACCCAAGTTACTGAGGGCTTTGCTGCTCAGTAACTAACCCAGACTAACCCAAGTTACTGAGGACTTTACTGCTCAGTAACTAACCCAGACTAACCCAAGTTACTGAGGGCTTTGCTGCTCAGTAACTTCTGTGGCTCCACAACTGTGGGGAAAAAAAAGCCTGCTATGGACATCATCTGTCGGGATAGTTCTCAGGCATACTGTTGTGCTTAGCTGCTCCTTTTCTGTATTACCATATTGGGTCTCAGGGAAGGTCGTTAAACAACATGTATAATTGGTTACCAGTTGTCATCACATTTCCGCAACAGAACCACTCCAAGCTCACTCTGCGATGGATCCGGTGATATCTTGATGGGTCTCACTGGGTTGCAAAACCTCAAAACCAATTCCTTTCTCAGCAGTTTTTTAAGTTGTTCCATGTAGTCTTGTGTTCATGATTCCGTTCCCATTCCATTATCTTTTCTGTCAGACTCTCACTAGTGATCTTCTCTGAACGGTTGGGTATGTTTTCTCAAGTAGTTGACCATTATGTTAAACCTCTGGACATCCTTCTTGCTTTCTGGTTCTGTCATGTTATCCACAGCAGATATTTTTCTTGGGTCCAATCTTTTGCTTTTACTACTGATGAAGTCTCCAACAAAAGTCAACTCTTGTCAGGCCAAAGTGGCATTTCTCTCTATTCAGGTTCTGGTTTGCTTTCAGTGTTGCTTCCAGCACTTTTTCAGACTTGCTTCATGCTCTGCTTTTGACATCCTCCTTACAATAAGGTCATCCATCGACGTGTACATGCCCTCCTCAATGCATTATTAGATTAGATGTGTGGTTTTGTGATACACTTCGGGAGGTATATGCATTTTAAAGCTCCCTTCGTCTAACCTCAATTCAAAAATACTTATGGTGCATCCAGATTACCGAAGAATTCTGCATTTGCAAATTGTGCCATGATTTCCTATTCAGATTCCTTGGATCCAGACAGACTCATTTCTCCACCCCCCACTCCCCCCGCCCCCCCTCCCCATGACTAGAGAACTCACCATTCTGTCGGTTCGTCTATCATCTGTATCACATTTCAGTTTCAATTTATTTTTCTCATTTCAGTTGACCTTGAAGGGTGAATGGTACTTTTCTCATTGGATGAATGACAAAAATGACATTTTTGCCCATCCAGATAACGTTGATCTTGTGAACACAGAGGCCAAGGAATAATTATTGTACCCCATCAGTTCCATCATAGTCTGCCTTTGTCTGGCTTTCCACGAAAATAACAAACCTAGCGTAGCCTGAACATTCTTTGATACTATGATAAATGACTTTGCTTGCACAGTCCTTGTATTGCACTTTGGCAATGCACTTTCCTTTGACTGGAATGTCAGCATCTGACACCCTGTCACTTTAATTATAGTTTGATAGCGTTTCCGGCCTTATTCTCTTATTATCTGTCTCTGATATCACATTCACCTGTGTACCAGCATCCAGGTTAAATTGACTAGTCTAAAACTGTCATTCACCTGTGTACCAGCATCCAGGTTAAATCGACTAGTTTAATACTGTCATCCACCTGTGTACCAGCATCCAGGATAAATTGACTAGTCTAATACTGTCCTCCACCTGTGTACCAGCATCCAGGTTAAATTGACTAGTCTAATACTGTCATCCACCTGTGTACCAGCATCCAGGTTAAATTGACTAGTCTAATACAGTCATCCACCTGTGTACCAGCATCCAGGATAAATTGACTAGTCTAATACTGTCCTCCACCTGTGTACCAGCATCCAGGTTAAATTGACTAGTCTAATATTGTCATTCACCTGAAAAAGAGGGATATAATTTGTCCGGCTTGTTGCTATCTTTCAGTCTTTTTCAAATCTCCTAAATCATTTTAACTTGCTACACTACTTGACTCTGTCTTGTTTTGTAAAACAATGAGCATCGTGTGGATTTGGGTTGCAGACGTTGATGTCTTGCCATATGCTGGATTTATCAGAGGATGTTTTGTTCCACAGTGACTACACACTTTTTAGTTGTCATATTTTGTCCCATTTTTATTTTTGGCTGATTGCAAGACTTTTTTTTTACATAGCTTCCCTTTTTGTTTGATGTTTTTTTTTTTCATTGTGTCCACCTTTCAACTACCATCACCAAACCATTTTCCTGTTATTTTTTAGTCTCTGCATCCCTACACAGAGCAATGGCTCCATCCAAGTCTACGTCTTACTCTCTTTGCAGTATCTCTCCCAGGCCACTTTGTGGTGTCCCGCAGACAGCCTGTCTTTTATCCGAGAATCTGTTAGTCTGCCAAACTCGCAAGTCTTACTCCTATTGTGCACTTTAATCACATACTTATCAGTGTATCCTCTTGTGTTCTGAGTGCACGTGAAAGATTTGTGCTTCTCCCACACTCTTCTACGAAGCAGTAGGTTTCCAAGATGCTTATTACTGGTATCAACTGCAGTTTTCCTCTTCATCAAATCTTAAGTTATTTTACACATCAAGTGTTCCTTCCCCTATGACATATATAAAACCTGACACGCTAAAGTTTTTTTCTTCTTCTTGTCAGTTTCAATCACAAAAAGGTACAAAACAAAACTATGTTTTTTTCTATTCAATTTTGTTCTATTCAATCACTTTGGAACAATAGTGAGTTGTTGGGGTTCAATTAATACAATAAAATTTAAGAAAAATGTTAACTTAAAGGTGCACCTTACCTCTGAAGGAATCCTAACTCTAACGTTTACCGGACTGAATTATAAACAACAACATGATTTGTCTCGTTTTCCCCTTCCTTTATAAATGAAAACAGAATAGTATTAGCTATTCTAAGTTGGTTTAGAGTGGGATGCGCAGTACTGTGAGTGTCTAAAGCGAGTATGAAGAGACTAAGTAAATACAAACTGATAGACGAAACGGTGAGCAGGTTTAAATGGGGAATATCTCAGGTACTCTGAACAACTGTGCAGAAAACAAATATTTGAAACATTAAATTAAAACATTAACTACAGATGTCTTCTGGTCACTTAGGCTTGTGCTATAAACTAGTAGTACAGCAAAAATCTTACATAATGGCCCTATTTAAATATTTAATATAAATATTTGTTCACTTGTGGGGGGTCACATATCCATACAACTGTCCAGTTAAACAGCGTCGGCCTGGCTCTCCTGCTCACACGTGAATGTGCTCAGGCAATGTTACAAACGGTTCGCTCCCACCGTTAATAGCATGCTCCCACGCTGCTCTGTGCCAAATCCCTTATGTGTACACACCTCTCCGACGGCCTCACAGGAGCCATCCCCATTCCCCACCGCCAAAACTCCAGACGATAGCGTTCAGTGTGGACTTTTCAATTCAAATTGTACATTTTATATTGCCTGAGTTGATGTGTAATTGGCTTCATCCCCATGCAGTGACAACGGTCTGAGACGAGGGAGTTGTCTGTGGGACCTGTCTGAGTGAATAAGGCATACTATTCACCACCTCTACAGTACTGCAAAGCTCATGCAAAAAAACAGCAACTCCCATTAGCGGCCAGGTCTCATGTCAGACCGTAGTTGCAATCTACAGAGCAGATTGACTGATACTGTTCCAAAACCTGCTGGGCTACAGAAAGGACAAGAGCCCCCCTCCCTCAGCAGTTAATCACAAACTGGGCTTTAGCATTTAGGAATATAAGAGGGACACAGCCGCTCAGCCTCAACCCCCAGGCTTATGATGCTGCATTTCTGACTTTCTTTATTGGGCCTCCTCGTCCAGAAATCCATTTCACCCACAGCGCTGTGGGATCCGCAGGGATCCATTTGGCATTGTCTTTGGCCTCACAAAGCTAACCAGAGACTACTCTCTTTCTGCCCGGCCGTCAAGCTCCGTCTAGACACAGAGCTGAGGAGAGAGACACTTCATCGCCAAGTCATGTACCGGGAGTGGAGCTGACTGTTATAAGGCCTGTTTTAATCTTCCCCTGCTTAGATAATGGTGGAGCTCATTGAGTCTGACATTTTAAACCCTCCAAAATCATACAAACAGGTGGCTTTTGTTCTTCCAGTTACAGTATAAATATTGAATGCATACATAGTTCACTAGGTGGAAAAACCGAAAATATTTCTGGGCAAATGTGAATTTTGATAATCAGTGGCTGGACCATCACTGACACGCCACTGAATATAGATGAGGAGAACCCAAAGGCAGCAAACTGTTCAATGTTAGAAACAAAATTGGATGATTTCCTGGCATTAAAATGACAGATAGTTCCCTCAGTAGACCAAGCCAGCAGCAAACAACTAGTCCCACGACAGGGCAAAATGCCAAACGTGGGCTTGTCACAACCTACCGTTTTTCCATCATGCATTTTCTGGCGCCAAACCCTTTTAAGGGAGGGCCATGACTAAATCATCTGGCAAGCAGCATTTTAACAGACACCGGGACGGTGTCTTCAAACTGGACCCCAGGAGACATCCCTGCTGTCATGTCAGACTTGAGCCAGCACACTCGCATGAACACAATATGTTATTATTATTAAAACACTGCTCAGAGATTGCTATAGTGTCTCCAATGTGGTTTCTAACACCTAACACTCACAATTAATAAGATATTGTGTTGATGTGAGTGTGTTGCCTTGGGCTAGATGTACTGTGGGGGGGGGGGACCTATCGTCTGACAGCACAGCAGAGATGATCGAAGTGTCTCTCTGGGGTCCTGGCTTTCAGCGGCTGATTTAGTTATGGCCCTCTAGAAGGGGCTTGGCTTTTCGCCTGCTTGTGAGGATAGTCTAATTGTTGGCTGTAATGATACCATCCTACCTCACTTTATCTAACTTCACAAGACTCAGGCTCTTAGCTATGATTGTTCCCACAGCCTGTGCAAACATCACAACAGAACTGTCACCAGCACTGCTGGGAGAACCATGCTACCCCTGAGTCTAACTTGACCCAACGTTAAGGTAGGATTTTCATAGTGGTCATTTGTATTCACTAACAAACACACACACACACACACGGACACATGGACACATGGACACACACTCGCACAAACACAACCACAAACAGCCCCACACTTATCTCCCTATACCCCCTACCTCTCCCCTGTCCACCCAGAGCCATCCCAGTCCACACGGCCGGCAGAGCAGTGTAAATAAACAGGGCAGGATTATGATAATTGGACGTATGGTCTCTGTTGCCTGCGTTTCCAGGCTTAGAGGACAAGCCCAATTAATCAGGCCACTTTGAGAAGCCCTTTATGGATAATGAGCAGAAGCATAACATTCACACATGTGGGAACCATTTTGCCACCCTCCTCTAACCCGTTTCCAAACAGAGGTGAGGAATATTACTTTAAAAGAGCACGCTGCTTCGAGCTACCCTTGGCTGTGGCGCGCGTGCACACATACACACACACAGATGCCATATTATTAATAGCAATAATAATATCTGCTCCTCCAGGGTACCCCAAGGCGATTTATTTTCTCTCACTGCTGCCTAATGATAGCCCAGAAATTGGCTCCCTTTATAAAGCAATAATGTGTGTGTGCGTGTGTGTGTCTGAGTGCGTGCGTGTGTGTGTCTGAGTGTGTGCGTGTGTGTCTGAGTGTGTGCGTGTGTGTCTGTGGCTGTTGCATCTGTGTCTGCCGTGTCGGTACTCTGGACTTGTGAGGTAGTGAGTTAGACAGAGGAAAGCAGGGGATTATACAAGTACATGTATTTAGAGTCTCATGACCTTCAAAAAATCACAACAAACAAAACATGGTGAATAAAGACGCAGTCAGGGACAATTATTAACAAAATAATTTATTTGGAGACTCCAAAAGGTTTTTTTGTAGATGCTCTACAAATTATCTATTGCTTATCAGTATCACATCATAACTCAGTTAGCTATGACATTTGAAAGTCAGTGGTTATGATGACATGGTGCATATAAGACATAATATCCAATTTTTGGGGACCCTGCGCCACTTGTACAACCACTGGCCAGAAATCGAGGACTTCAGCTATACCTTCTCAATTAGCTGGTGTTACATGTGCTGCATCTATGATGTTCAACTGAAATACGGAATGCTTTTATTTATAACTGTTATTTCCGTAGAGTAAATACACCAGCAAATTAACATAGCCGTATTCCATTGAGCATGCTTAGCATAATATCATGATAATTAACAAAACAATCATACAATTCCACAATAATCCATAATTCAAAAGGGTGCAATACGTTCCAGATGACACACTGGGCAAATGTGAACACACTTGATTGATTCCTTCTACTGTTGCTGTGCCTAGTGGGTAGTTCTGTGGTTGCTGATATTTGTCCTAGTGATTGCACATATATGAATAAATATGATGGTTATGTAAACGTGGTAGCCTAGGAAACAGAGGGTCAGCTAACCTCTTTTTTTCAGGCACCAAATAACAACCTAGCTAAAAGGGCTTTGTCTAGTAACACTACTCACATTTATATGTGTATCCATGTCCTTTTGGAGTACATGTTCTCTTCACGCAATGCATCGGTTTATATGACAAGTCATCCAAATCAACCTCTGTCCCTCCACAATCCTACTTGGACAAAGCGTCCCTCATCGAAGAACTCACCCACTGCCCAGATGTAAAACATCGCCTCTGGCCCTGTCAAAACCCCTCTCTGTTCATTGCAAACTAGCTTGACCAGCTTAAACTAGAGTTTCACAAGCAGGGCGTTTAGTATCATGTTCAGGTGTCTGAACAGTGTTGGAATTGTCTCAGAGGTTCAGAGACAGCACGTGATGAGAGATAGACAAACTACATGTCATATATATTTATCAGCACAAATTTGTATAGTAGCTATTATTAGGGCCAAAGATTTAAGATGTTTGCATTTCCTTTATTATACTGATATCCAGAAAATGCGCTGTTCACTGTGTTTGTATCTTCATTAATAGCTGCAGATAATAAACAATGTAATAAATAATAAAGAATTTCATTGTTCAGAATGACACATGTTATTCTGTGCACTTGACAAATAAAATACTTTGATTTTTGACTTTGATGTAGCAATTAAAACCCAATGTTTCACGTTTGTGGAGTTCCACAGAGTAGACCACTCAGTGTGATTCTCTCACTCACAGACAAAATGTATTCACAACTTCCTTTTTAAATTTCCAAAAGATAGTCTGTCGCCCTCTGTCTTAGTCCAGATATATAAAGACCTCTTGACACAAAACTACATTCGAAAAGAGAGGTACTTAAAAAGCACCTCCCTCTGCCCCGGCTATAATGAACTTCAGAAATATTTATGTTCACGCTGGATAATGTTCATGTTTGGGGCCGTCTTGTTAAAATGTTCGTGAAAGACAGGAGAGTGGAACTGTAACCTTAACCAGCGCTCTTTTTCCCTATATAGAAATCCATTAGAATTAACAATAACACTCCCACCCATTAGCCCCCTCAGTCGCCAAATAAATGGCTTTTACCTGTAGACGGCAGACCAACGTAAACCCTCAGACACTTAGCATGGTGATCCGTTGATTTATATCTCCAACAGTGACTCTGAAATATTGTTTAGATTCATAAAGTGTTTTATTTGGCAGATATGCAATATGCCACGTATCAGGTAACTCATGTTGGCTGGTAATCTGCGATGCGATCGCCTGCTGTCTGCGGTCCAACTAAACCCAATTTTAGAGTTGCTTGTTTTCTGTGTCACAATGCTCTAAAAGGGCTCAAAATAGGCCTTCAGACTGTCAGGAAAGAGTGATACAGCATTACTCAAAATTGGTTTTATGAAACGTTGATTTCGGGCAATTTGGAAATTTGAAGTGAAAAACAACAACAACCTTTTACCTGTAATGGGAGTCTGTTAGAATAATTTTGGTTGACAGAATTAGGAAAATGCCTGCGTGATTGTATCTTTCTTGTTATGGATTATTTGGTAACCATTACTTCTTCACATGTGATCTGACATCATGAAAGTGAATGGTTGGCTGTAATACTTCAGGGGAGAGTCACATGCTACAGACCCAGACTCTACAGCCTTTATGTACTATAGAACCAGACCCTACAGCCTTTATATACTATAGACCCAGACTCTACAGCTTTTATATACTATAGACTCGGACTCTACAGCCTTTATATACTACAGACCCAGACTCTACAGCCTTTATATACTATAGACTCGGACTCTACAGCCTTTATATACTATAGACTCGGACTCTACAGCCTTTATATACTACAGACCCAGACTCTACAGCCTTTATATACTATAGACTCGGACTCTACAGCCTTTATATACTATAGAACCAGACTCTACAGCCTTTATATACTATAGACTCGGACTCTACAGCCTTTATATACTACAGACCCAGACTCCGCAGCCTTTATATACACCTTTATACTACAGACTCAGGCTCGGTAGCCTGCCTTTTGTATCTTATGACAATGTAATACCCAACAGACAAGGCTGATAGATCTTTAGCCAGGTACTGTGTCCAAGAGCCATTTCACATTCTCTTTTACACTCAAGCTCTGCCTGTCTGCCTGCCTGCCTTCTCGTCTGTTTGTCTGTCTGTCTGTGTCTGTCTATACAACCACAATTGATCCCCACAAATATTCACATAAAATCCGACAGCATGATATTAAACTGAAGTATGACCTGATGACAAAAACAGGGACAATATAATATAAAATCACGGGGAATACAACACTGAACATCACTTCATTCCTCCCTCTAAAGGCCTGTTAGCACAGTCGGTCCACCCAGTCCAGACCTGCTTGGCCGCATGACAGCGGGTGACCGCAATGTCTCCTCCGCTGCATGACGTGGAGACAGGCCAAGCCTGTGTAAGTCCCTGATACAGGAACCATGTGTGATAGATAGACTAACCTGGCATGGGAGTGACGTCAGTAGCGGCTTGCAAAACACGCACGGTCGCCAGCTGTGATGTCACAGAGATTGGCAGGATGACCTTCCTCCTACGTTTTGGGTTCAGAGGGCACTGCTGTTGTTCCCTACCTGGTTTTAGTCGCGGTGAGCGGGACAAAGATTTACGCTGACTGGTTAGGGCCAAAAGGCCTTGCCTGCAAATAAAACAGATGTCCTCACAGTGCAACTATGATGTGAAAGTCCGGCTCTGGATAGACTGGATGGCCAGTGTTCGGGGTCTTGGTTTTTAAAAGGATGTGTCCTGCAGAGACTCAAGGACAGACAGAGGAGTGAGTAATAAGAGCTGCCATTTCCCTGCCAAAACCAGTCAGGAGATAACACAATCCCAGCCATGTGCACAGTTCCCCGGCCTCTGTCTCTCTCAGTCTCAAACACACATACAGGCATGAACACAAACACGTGCGCAGGAACACGCATGCGCACGCCTTTGCTTGACACGCGAGCCACGTTACACGTTTTCCCCCAGGTAAACCTCCCATATAAAGGACAAAGTCATATCTATATGTTTCATATTTGTATTGGAGGCGCCACTGGGCCCTCACTCGGTGTTAGTCAGAGGTAATTACACCTACAAAACCAATATCCCCTCCTCATTACAGGCTGTTAATGGGCCCTCTCCTGTTCCAAGCTGCTCCGACACACCGCCTCTTTGTCCCCTACGCCGTGGCCACTGACACCATGCGTTAAGATCATTCTCCTGCCTCGTTGCTAACCCTGTCCTTCTGCGGTCCCCCACCCCCTTCCTGGCTACTCAGGGGCTACAGGTAGATTGGCTCCAGTAACTGGGTGGAAATTGTGTCTTTGGGAAGTGGGAATGTTCTGAACCCCTGCTGTGCTTGTGCTCCCTGAACATGGTAATGAGAGAGATGACGCCCTGCTTGTGTTTGTGTTGGCTGGCCATCAGAGGGGGAGGGAAGGGGGGAGGTGAGAGATGGAATGGAGAGAGGGAGTTTTTTTATTGTTTTTTTTTTTAACTGTTTGCACTAGGGCTGTCAGAATTAACGCGTTAGCGCTCGCGATTAACTAAAAATGCTATTTTGAGCCTCAGAACTATGGTTAGTTCTTGACTTCAGTGGGAGCTGTTATTTATTTGCCACAGTATACGGGTAACTTGGCACTTGACTTGTGCTTGGAGTGGTTCACATTATCCCATATAACAATGTAGAGTAGCCTACACATTCATGTCGTGAATCATGTTTACTCGCCACTTGTCTGTGAATCCTGCCGTTAAATGGAGTACTTACGCTTTCAACGACGGCATGCCGTTTATATGTGAACAAGGTGTAACAGCCGGCAAAAGCACGTTAGTAGTCATACATTAGACCAGAGTCTGCGTTGTTCCAAGTTGGAACATCTACAAGAAGAACAGCCGTCCATTTTCTCAAACTGATCCCTAGACGCTGTGTGTGCACGAATCCACCTGTTAACCTTGCTTTCAGCACGGAAAGTTATTTTTTGTTGTTGCTAGCCTTAACTAGACATTAATTTTGTTGCCAGTGGCATTTCCACTAAAAGATATGACAATCGCGGAACTATCAACTTCCATGCTGAGCATAAATACATTTCATATCTGATCCTGATTAATGTTTGTGGATAAACATCTCTGGCTACCTCACTTTCCATTTCAGTTTTAGTTTCAAGGTTTATTTGTCGAATGTACCGAACAACACAGCATCATCCTGCACAATTTAATTCTTGTGACAACTATGTAGTGAGAGTTAAGAAGAAAATATATAAGCAAAAATATAGCCAGAAAATAAAAATTAAGCAATAATATACATAACACTGTACACTAGCAGCAATTTAAAAAAGAGTACTGTAAACTAGCAGCACCTTGTCTACCTTATGCCTTTGCCTATTTAAGTAACCTACCTTATGGCATTTGGAAATCATTTAATAACAAAGACACGTATTTGGTTTTGGCCAAAAACCTATCAAAAATGCTACTTGTTTGCAGGCCCTGACCTGAATCCCATTCTAACCCCATTTTAGCCTCAAAATCAAAAAGCAATACCACGAAAATCATAGGTGTGATTCAGTGTTGGATAACATGCCTGCAGCTTTCCAGACAGAGGGGCTGATTGGTGTTTTAAACAGAATCCTAACATAATGGTTATTTTACTTGGTGCCTTGATCAAGAGGACAATGGTAGAAGATGGTAGAACTATTGGATCATAGACCAGAAACTTTCTATTTAGATTTACATGGGATACCAGTAGATTCTGCCAATCATTGTGATCATTTGAGGGGAGATGTTTAATGGCCCTGTTCTAATGGACCAACTTGGAAAAAGACAGCTCCTGCACTTATTTAATTTAAAATCAATCAACGTTCATAGTTTACAATAAAACATAATATTTCTTTAGCATAATGCACTGCTTTTTAAACAGAAAATTGACAGCACTAGTTTTCGTTTAGAAGTAATTTGAAATGGCTTTATCCTTTTGAAACGTTTCTGTGTGCAGTGTTTACTTACGCATAATTTATCTTATTGTCCACTTTGGATTGAATTGTGAGTGCAGGGAGAGGAAGTAGCAGAGAACCAGAGCAGAGGGTGAGAGGCTTTCTTAAGGAGAGGCACCTTTCTGGAACGTTGCTGGCACTTTGTTGTTGTTCTCAAACAATCTGTACCTGACCACAAACCTGTTTGACTACCTTAGTTTACAGATAACAGGAGAACCTAAGGTCAGTAGGTCACAGAATATTCCTCTTACAAAGCTTAGCCTGCTCCCCCTTCTTTAAATAAAATAGCTGCATTGGATCCCCTGATGAGACAACATTTGTAAATGTTTATAAAAAGTACCTAGTGTTAATATGTTACACTACGATATATTTCCCAAAATCTATTAAAGAATACTTGAATCAATAGTTAATTTTATATTATTCTACACTAAAATGTACATGTTCTACACTCAAATTCTGAGGTATGCAAGCTACTCTCTCGAGGTAGCCTCCTCCAAGTATTTCAGTGTGATGTGCATCGTATCATTTAAGCTGCTGAAGTGAAAACCAGGGACACATTCAATTTCAGGTAAAGGCATAGTAATGTTCACGCATGTTCTTGAGCCAATGTTGTCGCTGTAATGGTACCTTTATTTAATGCAGCACGTTCCAGCCATGGCCATGGTTGTTTATGTGGTTGTCACAATGCATCAATATCTGAATTTGCTCATAAACCATTCTTGCCAACATTTGGATTTGTAATGTAAGTGACTGGTAGGCTCAGCAATGAGGTTGCAGTCAAAAATGTTGACGTCTATCTTTGAACCCTCGATGTTGGGTCTGCTGTGAGCTAGGAGGACACTTCTGACCAGCTCACTGGTGACAGTACTTCTTGGCTAAAAAGGTACTAGAAGCAGGTCCAAACAGAAACACTGACACCCAGAACTTTAAAACATCAACTTTAGAACTTCAATACATACAGCCAAAGGAACCAACTTGCAGTTTTGCTTATGAGAGAAATAAGTTATGTTAATTGCTGGACTGCTTGCACATTAAATCATTTGTGCATTGCATGAAAGGGGCAGCCATTACTGTTTTATAAGTATGAGAAATAGACCATATTCCTTAAGTCGTTTGTAAACTGTGTGTGCTGTAAGCAAATAACCAAAAAATGTATTAAAGCAGAGTCTTGCCTACAAGATGGCATTGTTTGAAAACCTGTGACTTTCAACAACTTTATTAGATCAAATTTGTTCTGAATAATTTATTTTCTTACTTAAACTCTACTGTCACAACAAAACGGTTTGGGCCAAAAACATGAAACACTTACTCTGAGTTGATACTCATGCAAGTAAGTTTTAGAGGAGCCGTGCAAAGCATATCTTTTTTATACCTATCAGATATAGCAATGCACTTGAACAGCTCAAGCATTTGAAATAATTATATGGAATAACTTTTTTGCCATTTATAAATGTTCTAAAATCCAGTAGCTATTACCATTTAAAGAAATAAATGCACACATTAGATTAGCACACATCTGAGGGAAAATACTTTTCATGTTTAAACAGCAAAATCTGTTTTGCCCATAAACATTACTGAGTTTCCAATGCTAAACGGAAGCCAAATGAGCAATTGTGCGGTTCAAACTGCTTTTCCTTAGAATACATGAGGAATGCCAGAAATGACCCTATCTGTTGTTCTTTATATGCATGAGTCATTCTGGGGCAGGGGAGGGACCTCATTGAGACCTGTAGACCAGGCCCCCAATCTCATTAACCCACACCTGACTGAACCTGTAGGCTAGGCCTCCAATCACATTAACCCGCCCCTGACTGGACCTGTAGACCAGACCTCCAGTCACATTAACCCGCCCCTGACTGGACCTGTAGACCAGGCCTCCAATCACATTAACCCACCCCTGACTGGACCTGTAGACCAGGCCTCCAATCACATTAACCCGCACCTGACTGGACCTGTCGGCCAGGCCTCCAATCACATTAACCCGCCCCTGACTGGACCTGTAGGCCAGGCCTCCAACCACATTAACCCATCCCTGACTGGACCTGTCTGTTAAAGATGCAGTCTGAGATTTCTGGTCAGTGGTTCTGAAAGTGACACTTTCAAGTCAAAAAAGGTCCTCAAAAAGTTCATGTGTGTGCTGCTTTGCGCAATTTGTCATCAAAATCACTCACTATCAAATGTAGAATTTCATGGATAACTGATATATGATTGATTTCACTTACAAATGATGTGCAAACAAAAACAACAAATTGCACATCCAATCCAAAATGGGGAGTTAAAAAAAAACACTTCATTAATTGCATCTTTACTGTTTGATGTTTTGTTTGAACCCCAGGAAGACTAGATGCTGCTTTTTGCAGTAGCTAATGTGGATCCTAAAAAAATATTAAATCCTAAACCTCATGAACAACAGTAAAATTATGATTTATATTTCCACCATTGAATTTATGCAACACCACTGCAATCAACCATCAGGAAGTTATCTTAGCAACACTATTCCATGCCAAAGACTCTCTCAAAGTCATGTTGGGAGGATCAGATTCGACATGTACACGCTGGCATGCAGAAATCACCTGGAGATACGCGAGGGGAGAATGCCCTATAGGAAATCCCTGGGAGGAAGAGCAGCGTTTCAGGCATCGGGGCTCTGATGAGCTGAGAGTTCTGAGAGTCCAGGAGACCACATGCTGGATATGTAAGACAAACTGTGGAAGTCTCTAAACCGGGGAGAGTTTCACACAATCCAAACGCATTTCCCCAGCCTTCATTAGCGTCAGGTTGGATTTCCCCCTTCTTGTCCTGAGCCCGGAGTAGGGGTCCCTCATAGAGAACAGATGAGTGGAGTGAGGCATGCCTAGAGAGGCAGATCTCGGCCCATCTCCAGCAGAAAATATGAAACGTGTTATGCAGGATTCCTTTGTAAAATATACAGAGGAAAGCAGGGCAGCAGACAGACTGAGTTACACAGCAGCACTATCTTGATCAGGAATCTTTGAGGGAAGGGTTTTGACCAACAGGCAATATCGGATTCCCCAAAATCTTTCTCTCCTATTCCTTTCCTTTCCCCCCATACCCCACCCCACCACACACACACACAGACTCACACACACACCTCATCCTCCCCACCTTGAGGCACTGCTCAAACCCTACATCCCTACCCAGGCCCCTCTGGGCTCCAGGCTGTCCTGCCCCTTCGGCCAGTTCCTGAACCACACAGTCAGAACTCTCCCCTGTTCGGCACCTCAATGGTGGAACCAGCTTCCCTTGGAGACTTGGATACTGCTAAATGACTAAGATGTACATATAAATGTCATCCCTCTTTAACTCCACCCAGCTGTTTGCGGACATGAAGGGTCACAGCTCAATATGTTATGTAATAGTGTCCGTCTATATAGGACAATGTGATGGACAGACAGTTCACAATTATCGCAATGTTAAAGATGCAGGATTTAAGGCCACGTTTTAGAAGTTGTGCTCATGAGCAAGAATGTGTCCCCAAACAACTGTGTACTATATCATGATTGTGTCAATACATGCAACACGTCATCAAAACCACACGGTTTCACACTTGGAGTTTCACTGTTAACTGAGGTATGAGAGTGATTTGAATGATTTAAATGCATATTTATTTGTGATCAGAAAGTGAAGCAAAACAAATTGAAACAAATATAGACTTGAATCAGAAAGCAGCTGCTTTACAGATTTATGTACAGCGTATTTTTGGATTATTACTAGGCATGTTTGATCAGGTGCCTAATAAACAAATCTAGCTACCCAATCTTTTCCGTCAGTGAGATATGTCCCAAAGGGGCTTATTTTAAGTGGATCATCATATCTTAAGAGACATAAATATACTTGTAATTTATATAAGGCGGGGAATGAGCGCACATCACCCTTGGGTTTAACTATCGTCAGCCCTCGCCAAACCATAGCAATACATCAAAAAGAGATGATACCTTAGTCAAAGATTGCCCTTAACCTTCACAAAGATATTTGAAAAACAATGAAATCCAAGTCTCTATGTCCAAGCAACAGGAAAAACAACTCCAAAAGAATCACATTCATTCCAAGCTGTCGAATAGACAGGGCATACGTATCCAAGAAACAAAAACAACTCAGTAACTAAACTGAATCTATGTCTCTCATGGGGGAAACTGTGAGAACGTCTGTGGCTATAAGACATAAGTGTTACAACCTGTGAATGAATAGGCCACAGCTGTGCCAGGCATACAGTATACCCAGCTACTGTAGCCTACTGGAGGTTTGCTTCCTCACTTCAAACTGTGAGTCACACTGGCTATCAACAGAACTTTGGTCCGGCCTAGTAGTGAGTCTGGTCTGAACACAGCCCCGCGATGTCATGCTCCGAGGCTCTTAGCTGTGAAAACACAGTGGAGAGAAGGAGGTCAGGTCTGTGCCGTCTAATGAGAGATCCAGCTGTGCGTGTAACCGATCCACTTCATTCAGAAGAAACGAGGTGGGCAGCGGTAATGTCACTTCACGCCGTCACAGTGTGCGCTCAGAGTCTCTGACTCAAAACGGAAGGTGGAGGGCAATGGTGGACAACCAGAGGAAGATTCCTCGGGTGGAGTCATCATGTATCAATGCTTGGCTGTCCTGTGACTGGAGGATGGAGGAAGGGCATTTTGATCCACTTATTCAACTACACAAACAAACTCATATGGTAGCTTGTTCAGTAAAACCAGGAGGTGAAAAGGGTGAATGTGTCTCCTGGCCAATTGCCAGTTCTCCGGCCTCCCCTTTGCCCAGTGAATATAACAGAGAGGTGGCCCAGAAATACGTTCCAGGACATAAGTTACCACCCCTCAGAGCAAAAGTGAGAAAAGATTAATGAACAAAGTTGGATCCTTCCATACATTCTCTCATATATAAATCAAATACATTTAGTAATTTCATTGGCAAAATTGTTACTCCAATATTTGTCATTGTTGTCGTGCACTTTCTGACAGTGAGATATAACTATGTTTTAACCCTTAAGTTATGTTAGGGTCAAATTGACCCGTTTTAAGACTTTGATAGGTCTGAAATACCGTTTAGGCTATTTTGATCTGAATGAAACTTGATGATATCCTCAAGATTGTGTTTATGAACATATAAAAGGAAAGGCGACCAAATTTAACATTTTCAAGGGCCTCTAAAAAAAATTGTTACATTCATAATGATAGGGTCAAAATGACCCAGTGATGGCGAATCAATGAAAATGTTTGTTGAAAATCCTGCTGAGGGCAGATATAGGGGAGAAACTGTCTTAATACACCTCAAAACACTACACACACACACACTGCACATACAAACTATGCCTGCCATGGTCAGTGTTTGTTGCAGTACTTCTTTACCAGGTCATATGAGGTAAAGCATTGTCACATGTTAGAGATATTTCACCCACTGAGACCCTTTGTAATGTCTAACAGCACACACACTAAAAGTTAAATCACCCCTCACCTTTCACAAACACAAGCTATTATTATCTTTGTTACTATTGGAACTGAACTTTTCTTGCGGGAAAGGCTTTGTTGTGTAGTGTGTGGAAGGACCCAGGAAGTACTGTTCATAACCGTCCCGTGGTGACATCACTTATAGGGCTTGCTAAGGACCCTGTCCATATGTTATTTTGCAGACTACAAGTCCAAAAATGAATCAGCAGCTAGCTTGTGGGATACAAAGACAGGGATAGAAATATTCCATGCAACCTTGTCACTTGAGCGATTTGAGATCTAGACGTATTATTAAGCAGGACATTGTCTAGAACATTAAAAAGTATTGGTTCCTTTATGCTGCCCAGACATCCCGGTTTCCCCAGGATTGTCCCGGTTTCAAGCTGGGTGTCCCGGGTCCCAAAAAATATTTGTAAAACACTAAAATGTCCCAGATTCTGACATTCACTGCCAAATTGTCCCGGTTTTCACCACAATTAAAATAATAATAATAATACTGTAATGTTTCCACATACGAGTCGGAGCCAAACAAACAACTGTGTAGAACTGCGTAGCAAAGCAACAATTCTCATCAAAGCCCCCCAGCTCTACCAACCACAAGCACGCATGATGACCAACATGCGTGTATAAGTGCATACATGTGCGCGTGCATAAACGTGCGGTTACACAAGGGTCCCGGTTTGGGGGTTTGAAAATGTGGTCACCCTAGGTTAATTTTGTCCATCATAGCAAACAGAGATACATTTCTGTTTTTGGGATAAAAAACGAGTGTTTATCATATGGCAAATGTGGTCTAAATGGACTATATAATAAAATAAAACTAGTAAATGTTATAATTTGTAATGAGTAATGAGTTGGTTATGGATGTCAAGCATTTGTTGGGGGCTAAAATATTAGTAGTGAGTACTGGGTAGTGATTTAATATCCCGGGTCAATTTGACCCGCTAACATAATGAGTGGAACCAAAATGTTAACATAACACAAGCGTTAAGTGAAAAATATGCATTTGTCTGAAGCTGAAAAAGAAAGGAAATTTACCACAAGTACATAATTCATCCATGTCCTACCAAGGTTTTCCAGTACAGAGATTTGTGTACTGTGCTTCCAACCATATGCCGGCAGACTGGATTCAAACCCCCTCAGTACCCAATTCACACTTTCAGAACGATAGTGGACAGTGCCAGTGCTGTTATCAACAGCTTTGCTAAATTGCATTGTGTTCTGGCGCCTTCAGAGCGCAGTTATACTGAGGATCTAAAGGTTGGTTTCATTGTTAATTATCTGTCTCAAATGTGCAAAAGGATAAATAGATGAGGGCTGGATGTCTTCTACAATGCCTGTGCCCCCCTGTTCAGGTGGTTTAACAACTGTCACATCCATAATTTCCAGTGCCCTCAGTAAGTATTGAGACAGTAAAGTCAAAATTGCTATTTGTGCGGTACACTCAAGGCATGTGAAAATACGATTAAAAGATGAATATGTCACAAAATGTCACCTGTTATTGCTATCCATTTCAACACATATGTTTTACCTATTAAGAATAACAGCACTTTCAGGGTTCCATTCCCCCATTTTATGTGACCTTTAAGTATTGGGAGATTTGGCTCGCGGGTGTTTACAATTGATCAGGTATTTACTTTTCCATTAATTGTTCACACATAAAAGAGGTGTAAATGTGTAGTCTCAGTTCTGTCATTTGCGTTTGCTTTTGGAGTCTGGGTTTGCTGTCAGTAGACTATCAAAGAAAAGCAAGTGATTTGGATGTTGAAAGAAAATTCAATTTAGAACTATTGCACAAAAGTTGGGCATCGCAAATCAGTTTGGAATGTCCTGAAAAAGAAAGAAAACCCTGGTGTCTTCAGCAATCGAAAACAACCAGGTGTCACGGTCTGGTGAGCAGCAGCGCCACCGTTCCGTGCACCTTCAGTTCCCATCACGCACAAACGCATCCCCGGACTTGTCTCTGTCACATGTCTTTAATCGTGCACACCAGGTCCCTATCTCATCATTTGTAAGTGTTTAAATGTTTCCCTCTGCTCCCCCATTTGTGGATCATTGTTTCGTGTCTTCGTGTCTCT
>JACXGI010013114.1:0-12990 GCA_016801175.1 Esox masquinongy | reverse complement strand
AGATAAAGGATGTGTCGGCTGGTCCTCGTCTCAGGTGCAGGAGGTGGATGGAACTGTTATTATTATTATTATTCCACCCTGAGGTTTGTTGATGCCATCTGATCTCTCTCCGGGATTCACTCCTGCTGTGTCTCTAATCTCAATCCAATATCTCTCTCTTTCTGTCCACCCTTTTCCATTTAGAGTACACAGAGCGCCGCGTCCCTGGTCAGAAGGAGTGCGCTATGTAGGGAATAGTGTGCAATTTGGGACACGAGTTTGGGACACGAGTTTAACCGAAATGAGGGCAAAATGTACTAATGTTTGTGATGTGTCAGTCTATCATCAACACCAAAGACAACAGAGACAGAAAGTACACAATGAAACCACACTGTTGGGTTCTGCTGGGTTCAATATTTCAGGGAAGTTTCTAATTAAGAACTAAATGACCAGGTAAAGGACATTTTTAACTAACCAGTGACCTCCCTTCAGCTGGTCATTTAGCTCTTAATTAGGAACTTCTCTAAACTGGTGAACACATTCAAGTAGTTTTAGTTTTTTTCAACAGAGAGTATGAAAATATGAAAAAAGGGTGAAGAAGGAAAAGACCAGAAGCTGCATTGCAGGGAAAACAAAAAGAACCTGTTAAAGTTTCACACAGGTGAGAAGCAGCAATGTTCACTTGTTGAGTCTTTGGACAAGTAACTGCATGTTTTACAGGGCATGATGCAATTTCACTGTAGATAAACATTTAGCAAACTTAAACTTTGGCCTAGACAGCAACTGAACATGACCCAATATCGTCTGTTTTCTTCCTATACTCTCCTCAGGTGTTAAAGAGAACATGTCCCATCAACAAATGCCTGGTTTCAGGCCAAATACTTTTTCCCCATGAAGTGTTCAGCACCCCCAGGATCCAGGGTAAAAGCAGTGCACTAAATGGGGAATAAGGAATAGGGTGCCATTTGGAATGAAAGCCCTGTACAACCTGTGTAAAAGGTCAAAGGGGAGTCTGTCCTAATCTCTTTTATTTACGCTACATTGTGTTCCTCCAACCCCGCCTGCCTGTCTGTCTCTCTAGCTACCTGTCTTTCTGTCTAACTGCCAGTCTGTCTCCCCATCTGTCTGTCTCCCTACCTGATTGTCTGTCTGCCTGTCTGTTTCCTCCCACACATATTGATCTTATCAGCAAGATGCAATGTGAAGTGGTCTTTACGGTCGGTGTCGATACATAGAATGATTATAGTCAAAGTGGGAGGAGATTCAGCCTGAGTTCCAAATGGCATTCTATTTTCTAGTACACTACATTTGATGAGGGCACAAACCCTGGTGGAGACAGTTTCACAATGATTTAAAGTAAGAGTGAGTTCTACTCTGAATGGCTAAATGTTGACACTGCCCCCCCCCCCAATGGTGCTTGAAACAACATCACAGTGTGCTGTCATTTTCCTCATTAACACACCCAGAGGAATGTGGGATATTTCAGTCCTGTCTCTGGAGTCCATCCCTGCAAATACCTCAGCAACCTGTCTATCACCCCTGCAGTGACTGCTTCCCAGACACACGGAGTACAGAGCCTCTCGCGGAGGAAAGGAACAAAGAAATCAACATAATAACAGGAAGTGAAAACACCATGGAGGTTGTCGGCCTTCTCGTTTCCAACCGACTGACCAAAAACAATCTCACCCCGTCCGGCTCCAGAGGTGAACCGTAATTGCCTTGTTTCACCCGGCTCTTCAGTTAGCGAATTAAATTTTTCGCCCATTAATTCCTAGCACAAGATAGTGGCATCGTTCCTATCCCTTTGCAATTCCTCCACTGATTGGAATTTAAATGGAATTCACCCCAACTTAGCAACAAACACACATTAAATCAGACTGAGTTCCGATGAACTTTGACAACTAATATTGCTTTTCTAAAAGACTTAACATCAACTCAGCTTGCGTTTCCAAATGGCACCCTTCCTTCTCTACACTGCACTGCTGAAACAGGGTGTCACTGACTACACTCCACAATGAGTGACAAAGAAGAGCATAATTGGAGGACTTTACTCTCCAAATGCACATTATATGTTAGGTGCCTCACAGCTGAGTGGAGGGTCCGAAGGGGCAGACCAAGGGAGAGCTATGGAAACAAACAGGACTTTTGATTTGAACTCCAGACAAGCCTCTCATGAATCCAGTCAGACAGCCAAGGCTAAAGGGACCAGACCGACTCTGTGGGTAAGGTTCTCTTTAAAGGTTGGGGAAACTTTACGTGGTGACTGCAGATTAATTCCATAGGACGCATCTGATTCGTCAGGGGGTTGTGTCATGGTCCTCCGAATGCCCTCAGGTTGTCTCCTATAGGCCGGGAACACTGTCAATTAACACTTACAAATTCACTGTCCAGGAAGTCAACACCGATTACAACTGAAGGACAAAAGTGGAGCTAGAAGTGAATTAAACGTGGAAATCCAACTACTAACAGTATCCATTACCTGGTCTCATGTTTGTGACCTGGAGACATCATCTTTTGAAAAGGCCCTGAGACGACATCTGTCACCTGAAGCTTTATAAAGGCATGTAGGTAATGAGAGAAGGCAAAGAGGGATGATATCCCCTCAGGTAAAACGTCCCTCACTGGGGTTGTCCTTTGTTATTTCTGTCTGAGAGGCCCCGGCTGTTTTATTGTTTGGTTGGAGTAAGTTGTTTGATGTGGCTGGGATCTCTTTTTTTACTGGCAAAACATGTCACAACGTAATTCTAGCATCGTGTGGGGTCGACAAGTAGGCTACAGTGGAAAGATAAAGGTTTGAAAGCTGAGAGAGAGCAAGGGAGGGGGGAGGGGGAGATTTGTACACATTACTATACTATAACATTCTCGGGTTAGAATAAGGGTTAGGAGTTGAGGTTAGGTTAAGATTATGTCGCAATTATTACATCATTGCCTGATGGCAAATATTTCAGCCAGATCACAGTTATTCTTATAACAACGATCTTTTTGCTCAATATTTACATTCCAAAATATGTTTCCAATCTGAATAAGGAATTTTTATGCCAAAGTTAGAAGTCTCAACAAAGACCACGCGAATGAAGTCCATTTCCATCAGTTAGGATGTCCAGACCATGGGAGCAGAAGGGAATTTGAAGTTATAGCCACAAATCATTTACTGAATCTTATTTGCTTCTTAAAATCAGTATGTTTAGACAGAGTTTAAAATTGTCTTGCACCAATGCACCGTTATGTAATTTCACAACATCATATTTAGACAAACGCGTTTCAGTCGCTCATTTCCCGCATCAAATCTGATCGACAAAAGAAAAAAAAAAGTGTGTGTAATTGTAATGAAAGTTCACATTCACTCCACATTTCCTAATTAGAAAATGCGCATTAAAATGCATGGATAGAAATATCTCTTGTCCCATTGCATATTAACATTAAAAAAAAAAGGAATCGTCCTTGTACATTTTTAACTGAATTAATTACTGAGCATTGAAACACGTTTTGCTACACCAGGAAGGCTGTTTCAAATAACTAGGCTGTAATATTTGCCGCATAGCGACAGGTGAAACGTCACGATGCGCAGGAAAATGTAATTGTCATTGCTTTGCGGTTGCGTTATGTTAAGAGCAATCCTTAACAACATTGATTTAGTGGTAGTTCCAAAGCCTAACACAACTGCACCGCTCTGGGCACATTTTGGTTTTAAGCCAAATGAAAGAGGTGAGCCCAATAATTTCGAGGAGGCGAATTGCCGGATTTGCACCAGAAAGGTGGCGCTCAAAAGCGCAAACACCCCAAATCTGAAGAACCATCCCCGGATCCATCACGTGTATTTTTGGGACTATAATATTATTTGGCTCACATTATAAAAGTGGCATACAATTTACAATATAAACAATTAAATCGTTAGTCGCAATTATTTGTGCAACAATTAATCGTCAACTAAAGTGTCACAGTCGTGACAGCCCTAGATATAGCATTAGCCTTAGGGTCTCCATGGTGAAGCCAAATAGTCAACAATAGTAACACTGTTACTATAGTAGTTACTATAGTTGTTAACCGTAACCCTATAGTAGTTACTATAGTAACTCTAACACTATATAGAACACCTTAGCCATGCAACTCTTTGAAAGATCCGATCAGGACTTCCTCACTGTTTCAGATTCCTTACTGTCACTCAGGTTGCAGATTTAAATGACTAACCGTTTGAAGGTGGACCTCTTGAATGACAGACAATGATCGCAGTGCAGGTCAGTCACTGCCACCAGTTGTAAAGACTTTTACAGGCTTCTGCACTGTTTCTAAGCACGGTCGACAGAAAGGTTGTTCAGCTGCCAGCGGTCCTCTATCTAGGTCCTAGATGACTCCAGGACAAGCAAGCCTGAAGGAAAGATCGCCAACGACCCTTTGACCCAGGTAACCAAGAGGGAAGGCAGGAAGTACAGGTCAATCATGACCAACAAATCCCGCCCCCTCCACATGCTGTGACCCTCGGCAACCAGCCATCTGTTCCACAGAGACTAACTAGACTGTGTGCCCCACATCGGGACACCTCCAGACTGTCAGCTGTTATCCAAACCGCTTCACTATACTGCACCCAAATCATCTACCTGCAAATGTGTATACTGACACACAAGAAATGGACATTAGACCTGTGGAAATCAGTCCTTTGGCCTGATGAGTACAAATTTGAGATTTTTGGTTCCAACCGTTACGTCTTTGTGAGACGCAGAGTGGGTGAACGGATGATCTCTGCATGTAAAACAACAGGGAAGAGATGAAACCTTCCGGCCAATCTGGTAAGTATTGTGGGGGAGGGGAGGCAGGACTGTGGGAAAAGCCAGCTTGTTTGTTTGCCTAGTAGCCTAGTCGGTAGGACTGAGGGAGTAGAGGTGGACATGTTAGGGGGAAAGTTAACAATACCTTTTTTGTTTGCATGGTAGTCTAGTTAGGTTTGTCTGTCTGTCAGTCGGTAGGCCAATAGTCAGGATGGCCAGTCTGTCTGTCAGTCTGTAGGCCAATAGTCATAGAGGTCTCTGTCTAGGAGGCCTGTGATGGGAAAAGGTTTAGTTCCAGTTCAGCAGCGACAACAAGCAGCCACCTATTTAACAGTCCAGATCAAGTGGAATGAGAAACTGAAGTTTTCCAAGACTAACTATTCTACTGGATTCTACTGGATGTTCTGAAAGTATGTTAACAACTAGATTGGTACTGTTAAGCAGTGACATAGCCCAGTGGTTCTCAAACCCTTTATGTTTCTAAATATATTTGAGAACAGGTGCAATGAAAGCATGTTTATTTTGTATTTTAGTAATACCATCCGTTTAATATTCATCCTATAAACACCCATCAACATTAGTTTATTATGAATATGATCAACATTTGTGATCTTGTTAAATATTTATGAGTTTATAAATCTCTCACCTAGTGGTTTCACTAGTTATTTCTTGCTAACATAACTATTTAGCTGAAAGGATGGTGATCAATTTCTGGGAAAAAAATGGGGGTACACAAAAAATACTTTATTTTGAAAGGGGTACAGCAACTCCATTGCTCAGGTGTCTATGATCTCTCTACAGTTGTACTGCAAGGCAGTGAATTAGACCACTGTACAGTTATACTGTCAGGAAGAGACTTAGACCACTGTACAGTTATACTGTCAGGAAGAGACTTAGACCACTGTATGGTTATACTGTCAGGAAGTGACTTAGACCACTGTACAGTTATACTGTCAGGAAGTGACTTAGACCACTGTATGGTTATACTGTCAGGAAGTGATTTAGACCACTCTATGGTTATACTGTCAGGAAGTGACTTAGACCACTGTACAGTTATGCTGACAGTGACCTTTCCGGACATAGATTACAGCTTCTGCTTGTTCAGAACTGAAAAGCTTGATGGAGAATCTTCACTGGAAATGCTTTACTGTCATGTGGTCCTTCATTCAGTAAACCGCTTCAGAAAGATGCCTCAAGCAAGCAATTTAAATATCCACGCCACCATTTTTGGATATAGGCCTTTTCAAAAGACAAGGATGTACCTTCAAGTTCCTACGTAGGCAACTTTAGTGTTTCATTGAATTGAAAATACCCACCAGGCCATTTCAACAGTGCTCTAGTCATTGAAATCAACAAAGAGATGCTTTGTTCATATTAAGGCTGTAGGACTTTCCTTGAGGACCGTCCAAACCGTTAAAGAGTAGAAGCACAAACGAGGCGTAAAGACGTGTGAAAGCCCGGGAATGTGGGAATGTTGTTTAGCCTTTAAAGTGTCTTGTGGGAAAAGAGTCACTACAGGAACTTGACAGTCTAAGATACTCTTAATAATTCACAAGTACGGAAAAGCCAAAAATGGCACGCCCTCAAATGATCTATTTCTGTTCTTTGTGTCCTCTAGTTCCGCTGTGCTTCTGAAGAGCGTATTCTCTAGGCATTTACATGGATCCACTGTAGTTCAGTCCATTATATGGGGACCTCCTCGTGGGATTGGACGAGGGCGTGCAGAGACCTCTCTCTCATTCTCTCCTTCAATTCAAAGGGTCTTTAACGTTGACAAGAACATGGTGATGATAATCTAAACCCTTCTTTTATTTGCCAAGTATGACTGAGAACACATTCTCATTTACAACAAAAACCTGTGAGTAAATATGGTTAACTGTCCGGCTCAAGGACAGAACAACATATTTCTACACTAACCTGCCACTCCAAACCTAGTACGCTAACCTGCCACTCCAAACCTAGTACGCTACCCTGCCACTCCAAACCTAGTACGCTAACCTGCCACTCCAAACCTAGTACGCTAACCTGCCACTCCAAACCTAGTACGCTACCCTGCCACTCCAAACCTAGTACGCTACCCTGCCACTCCAAACCTAGTACGCTACCCTGCCACTCCAAACCTAGTACGCTAACCTGCCACTCCAAACTAGGTTTCCAATTGTCTTGTATTTTCAGAAATCCAAGTCGGAGCATACTCAGTAATGTGCTATATATTCACTCCTGATTTCAACATACGGATGTTTGGGAATTATTGTTGATGGCGACGTCAGGTGGCCCAACTACCTGCAAAGAGACAATCCACAGAGACACACCACACACATAGAGACAGAGAGAGAGACAGAGAGAGAGTTGCAGACTGGTCTCACACCGCCTGCTCAGCCAGACCTGAGCTCAAATGTAGTTCATCTTGATGAAAGTTATTCTGATTCTCTTCCACACTATCTTTCTTCTCGTCTCTGACCGACCCCGACACACAGTGACCCGGCTGCAGCCACAAAGGCAGTTCTCCAGCAGGGCTCCAGTGGTAATAAACCCACCAGTTTTCACTCGTATGCAGAGTGGATTCTAGCTCAGCTCAGCTCTGACATGGCAGTCAGATCCTATTAAGTCCTAACGTCATTCTCAGCGGCAGACTTCAACCCACTGGGAACATCGTTGAAGGATAAATATGTTTCTCTTGGTATGGCTAAATATTCACTTGAACCAGTTTAATGCATCATCCTGCTGGGGACAATGACTGGACATGTGTTCCAACTCCTGCAATGATTCTCATGGCAGACAACTAAACTTTAGTTTCAACCAGCTTAATGTCATACTCCCCATCACTAAGCCCTGCTGGCGTAATGTCCCTTGATATGTATTCCAAAGCTTAAGATGCTGCTCCTTACGTAATGGCACTACTTAGGAAGTCGCATTGTTTAAAATCATGTATTAAAATGTATTAATAGCTGCATTATATACTGTGGTGGACTCTTGGCATTTTTGGAATGCGTATGGTTGAGTGACCACACCAACAATTGGAAATAGAGTACTTGTGCTCAGGCCTAGGAAACAAAGGCTATCAATACAATATCTTCAACATGTAATGTTTTACAGATTTGTGTATCTTTAACAAATACAATGTAAACCTCCTGAATGATGCAACAGCTAAATATAAATGAAAGTAACCGCTAAATACCACATGAAATCCCCTTCATGGACCTTAAAAGTGATTTGGCCTTTAAAAAATACACACATGCCTTGATTTATGTCACTGACTTTTAGATAGCGGCGCTGAAGGTAGCGAGCGGTGTTGAAAGTAGCTAGCGGCGCTGAAGGTAGCTAGCGTAAAGTGACCAGATTTCTGAAGTGAAAACGCATACGGCGGTCAAAATATCATTAAAATATCCAATGTTATTATCTATGACACAAAAAAGGGGGACAGTTCCGGTTTAATGTATTAGGTTAACAGGCACACTGTGATAGAGAAAACAACTACAGAAACACTACAGACAAGACAGAACTGTCAGATCTGAACAGCCATTCAGTTGTCCTGGTAGTCTGGGTAGAATAACAGCAGAAGAGCAGATGAGCAAAAGTGAAGAGACAATAGTACATGTGAAATACTTAACAATATAATAAAGAAATAAGATGATGAGATTGGTAACTACATAATATACTTATACCAACTTAATCTCTATATTTCTCAGAAGAATGTATATATAGCTAACTTTAGCTAGCATAACGTATTTAAAACCTTATGGATCAGATCATCTATCTATTTAATAAATTTTGACATTATAACATCACTAGCTAGTATCTCAAACGATTGAAACCTGGCTTGAAAAGACATTTGTGGTGTTGTTGTGGATTTACTTGACACTTGCTAGCTTCTGGCCAAGTTTTCCACAGCAGTTTTCTCTAAAACTAGCGCATGCAAGTAGTAGTTGAAGAAGAGTGGATGAAGCTGCTATAGCTAGCAGCTCCCTCTGTTTGCCAAAACAAGCACAACGATTGTTTTGGTAAATTGTTGTCTGGTAAAAAAACATTATTTCACTTTGCAGTCTGTTTTTAACACAGTTAAACACAGTTAAAACTAATAACACAGTTAAAAACTGGGACATTTCCAGGGACAGCTACAGGCCACGAATAACGGGGACTGTCCCTTAAAAAGGACTTCTGGTTACCCTAAGCTAGCAGCTACAAAGGCAGCTAGCGGCGCTGAAGTTTTTAACGGCACGTTAAAAAAACTGAACCAGGGGCTGCGTTTTTTTACCTGGTGCCATAATCTACTTTCAGGATGAGGAACTATCTAACATTGAGTTAAAAAAGGGAATAATTCCTTTAAAGTGTCTCAGTTCACTGTTGAGGTAGGTCACTTAAGGAACCTTGTAGGGAGGATGACTTGTCTTCAGGCAGACATTCTTGACATTGCCTGCCTGAAGGCACAAGTGATTTATCTGGATGTACTGCATGGTGCTGGCTGTCTCTGTTTTGTTGTCAAGTACTGCTTGGCAGCTACTATGTGGGTGGGTGTGGGGGGGCATGTGGGTGTGTGTGGGGGGTTGTGTGGGTGTGTGTACATCCATCCATGCTGCTGTTAATGTCAGTCCACACTGTTAATGTGGAGTGTTTGGTGGCACCAAATCTACTGGCAACGGAGATGGCAGATTTGGTCACTGATAACCGCCAATCTTGGAAGGCAGAGGCTGTACAGCGACGTGCTATACATGAACTGACAGCGTGCCATACAAAAACAAGCTGGCCCCTTCCCTAGTGCTGACTGGGTAACTACTGGTCAAAACAATATACAACACTGTAAATAAACAAAGTGAAACTTTAAGGATGTGATGTCACAAAAGCAAGCCAAACATTGACACGTCATGTCCAGAACGTTCCAGATCATCGGTGTACACACTAATAATAATGGATGGATGCCTCGGGACAGTCGAGCCAGGGTGTGCAGCGATGAAGGAATCTTCCACGGGCTCCATGTGAGGCAGGCTGGCTGCCCCTTTTGGCAGGGGAAAGCCCAGTAAACAGGAGAGCCTGAACACCTATGTACACATCAAGCTTTTCATGAGTGAGCCTTTGATGGGAGATGAGAAAGTCTTTGATATGGGATATTCACTACATGCTTAGGGTTTCTGACGGTTATTCGGCTGTCCCCCATCGAGAACACATTGAAGAACCCTTTTGGGTTCCATGTAGCTCTCTTTCAGTTTCAGGGTAGAATCCTACTTGGAAATGAATCTATACCTGGAATCCAAAAGGTGTTTTACGCGACTCAGAAAGTGATTTAATGGAGGATTGTGACTCTGTTGAAAGCGGGTTGTACTAACATGTCTCCACTATGGTTCTGTGGTTAGAGCACAGAGCAGCCCCCTTATCTCATTTGATTTATCATATTTACAATTATTGAGTCTTTAATTCACAGCCTGCAGCAAGAAAGAAGAGAGAAACCAGAACATATGAGAAAAGATGGAGACAGAGATAGAGGGAGAGAAAAGAGCAGAAATTGAGAGACAGAAAGATAGACACAGCTAGAGAGGGAGGAAAGATGGGAAAGAGAAAGATAGAAATGTAGAGTTACTGCGCAATCACAATGATTCACTGGATTTGTACACCAGCATCCAAATAACACTCTGAAGCAGCCGTGTCAAACGTCACCCAGGGTCTCATCCAGCCAGAGGGTGGTTGGAGAAATCACACACACAAACACGTGTTAAAATCACACACACAAACACACGTTAATGACATGGGGGGGGGCACATTTATACAGATTTTTCACTTTGTCCATTCAGTGAATAATACCAGATATACACAGAGGATTCAACAAACCCCAGAACTACACACTGACAACTATTTCAGCTGAACTCTTTGCCGATAGGACAGCCCCCTGGAGCTCACTGGAGACCAAATGCTGCCATGGGGAGGTCCCTCACATGAGGCCCCATGGGACACACGCCAAGGATCCTCTGGTCCACAACCAACCCGACCACCCTCCTCTACAATGTTCCAGTCATTCAGGCTATTCCAGGATATTCCTAACTCCACAGCCCCATCATGGATATATCCGTCCAGCTGTGGCGTGAGCTGATGGCTCGTTCTTCACTTCGTTCCACTGTGGTCTCCTCTGTTAGCACCCCGGTCCTGTTCCAGGTGTGGCTCCCTTTGAACTCCAGATGGGCTCCTTCCTGGCTGTGTTAGAACACGCTCAGACCTCCCTTCCCCCTCCTCCAGTTCCCGCTCACCTTTTTCTTGTCATCTTTCGCAGCTTCTTATCTCGTCCTTTCCCATCTTTCTTTCATCCTATCATCCTCTACCAAGTCTTTCCCTCCACTTCTTCCTCCTGTCCTCCTTCCCACCCCTCCACCCCCCTTCAATCACCACTCCTTCCCATTCCCTCCTCCTCCTCTCCCTCACTGGGGCCGCCTCTCGAGATAAGTGGAATTATGGAAGAGTTAACACAATTGCAGCACACCTAAATTTGTTCCCAAGAAATGTCTTCTTAAAGCTCATGAAAAAGGGAGACAGCCAGAAAGACGGATAAAGAAAGAGGGAAAAGAGTTGCTGTTCTGTAACTTTGCGCTAATCTTTACTGTAAACAGATGAAGAAAGAGGGAAAAGAGCTGCTCTTCTGTAACTTTGCGCTAACCTTTACTGTAATTATGTTAATCACACGACAGCTGGAAGCAGGATTTTGTAATGACCTGCCAGTCACCATTAAACTGGTCTGTAAAACTACCTTGGGAAGAGAAACCATGTTTAAAAAGAGATTACTGTTTTCTGGGGGAGAAAAGTAGAGGTCCGACAAAATACCAACTGTCTAATAACATTGCGGCTCATTTTCCCAGAAGATAGTCAGCAAAGAGAACAATGAAGCAATAAAACAATAATATAAAATGAGCTGCTTGTGTATCTATGTATAGCCTATATTCTGTTTATTTGGTATTCCCATTGTTTTTCTTCATAAACCTTGTGTTTTCAGGATAGGAAGTAAGCATTTCATGTAAGGTATTTTTGGTGAATATGACTAAAACTAAATTATTTCATTTAAAGAGAACATTCTTAATCATGTTTTCTCCACCTGTTTCGACCGAGGCAGAATTATTCACTCTCTCTGCAAAAGAAGTAATTTCACTTCAGTGGGTTTAAAAAAACTAAAAGACCAAGGACAGTTCACAGACCAGCAGACAGACCATTTAGGTTGACGTATCAAACCTACATCTTCAAATAAAAGTAAGGTTTTACTGATACACACACGGAGGGGTAGGTAGCAGTGATGAAAAGGCATATAAAAGGAATGGCTAGAATGAACAGGCACCTACAGAATGCGTCTATATATCATAACTCCATACTCAAGACATTAGATGTGATGCTCAACAAAAACAGAAATAATGAGTCGTGCTGTGTGGGTCTATATTGCAGAGTTCCAGCTTCAAAATCGATATCAGACTCTTTGAACTTTAAGACAGCGTGACCTTCTCTTGCTGTACTCACAGCCATCCGTTCTCCACAAGTAGGAGTTAGAGACAAGCAGCCATTCCAACACAACAACACCATGAAGGTCAGATCCTAAATGACACCCTAGGCACTATTTAGCAAAAGTAGTGCACTACATTGGGAACACGGTGTAATTTGGGACTGATAGCGGTCAACCTCCACCCTATTACCGTCTTCTCAGTCAACAGCAGCTATGCATTATTAAAAAGCATCTACTCAGCTGGTATCCCAGAACAGCGCATCTCCACTGATAGCACCAACACACTCAGCCCAATGGACCGCATACACTACACTACGGTTGACCCGAGCTCCTGTGGTTCTGGTCAAAAAGCAGTGCACTATTCCCAGGGTGAGGGGTGTCATTTGGGAGACGTTACATGTCGCCTCCCATGGACCACCCCACTCACAGAAACAACACCTTGATGCTGGGTTGGATCGAGTCAGCTGACAAAACCAGGGAATCCACCAATCACAGGACTGCCCTTAGCAAATGGGCCAAGACCTTCATCCAGAAGTGGGAGGAAAGATGACGAAGGAAGGCAGGGATGTGTGTGTAAACAAGGAGGGAGGGAGAGTGGGAGAAAGGCTGAGTGGGAGGGAGGGAGAGTGGGAGAAAGGCTGAGTGGGAGGGAGGGAGAGTGGGAGAAAGGCTGAGTGGGAGGGAGGGAGAGTGGGAGAAAGGCTGAGTGGGAGGGAGGGAGAGTGGGAGAAAGGCTGAGTGGGAGGGAGGGAGAGTGGGAGAAAGGCTGAGTGGGAGGGAGGG
>JACXGI010013113.1:0-21421 GCA_016801175.1 Esox masquinongy | reverse complement strand
TCTTTGTGAATCTCCCCCACATTTTTGAATGGGTTTGTTTCACAATCCTCTCCAGGGTGCGGTTATCCCTATTGCTTGTACACTTTTTTCTACCACATCTTTTCCTTCCCTTTGCCTCTCTATTAATGTGCTTGGACACAGAGCTCTGTGAACAGCCAGCCTCTTTAGCAATGACCTTTTGTGTCTTGCCCTCCTTGTGCAAGGTGTCAATGGTTGTCTTTTGGACAGCTGTCAAGTCAGCAGTCTTCCCCATGATTGTGTAGCCTACAGAACTAGACTGAGGGACCATTTAAAGGCCTTTGCAGGTGTTTTGAGTTAATTAGCTGATTAGAATGTGGCACCAGGTGTCTTCAATATTGAACCTTTTCACAATATTCTAATTTTCTGAGGCCAATCATTGGCCTCAGAATAAAAAAAACATACAGTATACTCAGTAATTTACAGTGAAAGTGCAAATAAGATGACCAATTTACACCACAACAAGATTGCAATATTGTATTAAAATAGCAAGCTATGTATGATCCACTCATGACCATATGAAAGCTGAAAGGCTTTAAATAAGAAATCTAAGTGTCTACCAGTCCTGATATCAGCTTCCCTACCCGCATTTTCCAATTGAACTAGCTACCATTTCCAAAACTCAAAAATGGTCAACAGTAAAGTTAGCTAGAAAACGTTAGCTAGCTAAGGCAGTTAACGAGGGAGTACTGCCAAACCGCAACATTGACAAATTGATTTAAGGCAAAAATACGTAATGTACTGATATACTGTACGGTACAGTCTGTACCAATGGAGGTACCAAGTCCTAACCATGGAGGATCGGGTTGCTTTCATAATCTTTCAAAATCTGGCAGTGCACCAGCAGAGCTGGCAGTTTTGTCTGCTGCTCGATTACATTTATTTGGTTGGACAAATGACAAAGTTGTTTGATGAGTTCGTTTCATAATGTATTTCGGAAGTAACGTTAAGCCTATGGAAATATAATTTTGCCTCGGGGAAAGAAATTCTGAATATTCTGGCAGGCAAAAATATTAGCCTGAAGTGAAGTAACATGAGGTTCTAAATAACCAGCCAATCAGAGCTATGTCATACGTCAGTCTCGGGGAAATTATTTATTGGTCGTTTTTAAAATGTTGCGTTTGTAATAATTATGCGACTGGGTTTTGTATGCTACCTTTTGCATGCTTTATCCATCACAAAAATAATGTATATTGCATATACGTTCACTGTACTACATTCATACACATCAGTAAGAAGTCAGTATACGCTATGCCCGCTGACGAAAAAAGTGGGTAGAAGGCGTGTACCTGCGTATACCCTCCGCTAAACCACTGGTAAGATGTGAGTGTACGCAATGGCAGCTGACAAAAAACTGGGTATATGGCGTATACCTGCGTATACCCTCCACTACACCACTGGGCTACAGTTGAAATTATATTTGTTTGTAAAGATCATAGTTTGATACATGTTGAATGTCTCATTTCTAAAACGGTTGATCGAAAAATGAATTAAGATAGCAGCATAGACACGGGGGGGGGGGTACTGTATCTTAATTTGGGTGGGTATCTCACGACATCACAATTTCCAAATTTTGGATTTTCCACACAAATGTTAAGTTGCTGTGTAGATCTGTCAAGAGCATTTTTACTACTGCCAAAATACTGAATAGGAATATAAAATCTAAACCTTGCGTTAACATAGGGTATCATGTCTAACACTACTTACAGTCTGAGATCTAAAATTAGTAATGAGTGCAAAGAAAGGAAAATCCATGATATCTGTCTCGGTCGCATAACTCAGATTTGACTGATGTTTTAATTACCACCCTGAAATGAACACAAGTTGAACAAGTTCTCTCTCATGAATATCTGGATCTTTAGCTTTGTCACGGTCGTGGAGGTTGGACACAGGCGCAGAGACGTGAGTGTGGTAGAAATCCATGGTTTAATCAAAAAAGAACAACGCAATAGCAGCAACCGATGACATTGGGCAGCAAGTACAAACAAAACCAAAATGATCCACACCGGGTGTGGCCAAACTTTGAACATAAGTAGGATCCCCAATTGGAGGCAACGATCTACACCTGCCTCCAATTGGGGAGACCAAAATGGATAGAGGTGCCTAGAGGCACCACCTGCTGTCGTGTCCTGACTATGGCCCCAGCCCAGCGCAGAGATGGCTAGGGGCATAGCCAGGACGTGACAAGCTTGATGACAAGTTGATTTCGCAGACACTTCCAGCATATCTCACATCACTTTTACCTCCTAGGGTAAGAGCACTGTACATCTTACATATTAAATGATGTATTGAACTTTAATGTGTTTAAATTAAAAAACATTTTTTTATATGCATGTCATTATTGTATAAAATAATCTGCTCTTGTTGCATGATTAAATAAAGGTAAATAAATTCTTGTTACTTGTAAATGTATTTGACTTCAGTGTCATTAAGTGTTTTCTCTCCCTTGCTTTATCTTCCAACCAAGTGAATATATGGACAAGAAAAAGCAGAAGCTCTGACCTGCTAATAGAACAGAGACAAAAAATTAAAATCACAGTACTACTAACGTAGAAGTTATACAAATTACTCTTTAAGTGTATGTCCAGTAATTTTCCTTTTGAGAGGTGAGGAGAAATACCTCTCAAGTCATGAATTAGGAAACGTTTTCATTAGAACAATGTTAGAAGAACTATTATGTTGCCCAGTCAGTTCCAGTGTGATTTACAGACACATTCTCCACCAGAGGGCATTTAGAGAACCTGACATGTATTTTCTGTGTGAGTGTATGATCGGGTAAATAAACAGACATATGCCAAAGGTTCATGCATATTTTATTCAAGAGTAAAAAAAGTGGTTCGTCCCATGGGGCATGCTTACAGTGTGTGTTGATAAGGGAGTCGGAGAGAGAGAACCATGGCACAAACTATATGGCACGAGGTCTCCAGTAAGTTCACCTCTCAAAATAAAGCACAATGAGACCAAACGAGGATCAGCAAAACACAAAAGCAACCAGCAGAGAGCTTAAGCATAATGTTAATAATAAATAGAATAATTATATTAAATAACAAGAATATCATTTAAGAATTATGATCAGAGAGTACACTTTTCCTTTAAAATCTGAGAGACAACTTCTGTAACTGTGTCTGCCTTTGGCTGTTACAGATGAGTTTACCATGCAATCATGCTGTGGCTGCCTGAACATTAGTCTGTGTCTCTTTGTAGTACGGTCATTCATTCACGCTATTTTAGGTTTAAAAAAAACTCCTGTACATCAACAGAAAAAGAAGGTCTCATTCAAGCTTCCAGTCTCATGGGAAAACAATAAACAAACTCATAATACTGTCATGAAAAAACATGAGAAAAGTAAAATTAATAAATTAATTAATTTAAAAATAATATTGTACAAAATAAATAGTATCCCTAAGTTAATTCGAAGCAAGAAGAAAATGAACTTACTATACTGAAGCACGGCACAAATAGAATTTCACATTATTGTTATTTTCAAAGAACTTAACTGCATGCACTGATGCGTTTATAAATGCTTTACAAATAAATAAGCTTCTGTTGACTTCTGTTAGTCACCGCTCACACTTAGCCTAAAACACTTCATTTCATTTGCAAGGTAGAACAAAAAAACATGTAGCTGTAGGGCCTTACTCCAGCCAATTCAGGTAACCAGCCATATTAGACAACACATGAAGGGACACCGTAGAAATTCATAGAAAGAACTAAACTCAATGCTGATTTGAATTGCATGCCAGCAAAATAGATAATCTGTCATTGTTATTTCTACATTTCAAACGGACACAGGTGTCCGTTCTATGCGTTGTCAATCTATGACTGACTTGGCAGTGATAGAACATAACATTGTAGACAGTCCAAACAAGTGGATAGGTCAAAGTGATAGAGGTTGCCCCTAAAACACTGAACTGAAATTCATTTTGGAAATGATCTAGGCAGCATTAGAACATCAACATGTAAAGACAGTCCCAGCAGGTTGAATAGATAGATGTTTCTCCTAAAACTGATTTAAGTTCCATTGTGGTTATCTAACTTTAGAGGCAGCGTGTACTGTGAATGAACTAATGGTGGCCTAACACCTGTGTGACCAAAAAACATATTGGCTTACAAAATAAGATGAGAGGAAACTCAGGTAACAAGACTGCATTTTGAACCTTATGACAACATGGTCTTAAGACATTAAATAATGTTTAATTTAAAATTCCTGTTAATTTTGTATAGTATTAGTAGCAAAAAATGTTTGATAGCGCAACCTGGTATGTTTGCAAAATAAAATGCCATTCAAATTTTCACCCTCACAGACACACATACAGTCACACAATTGCAAATGCACATTTAAAAAAAAAAAACACACAAACTCCTAGGGACGTCATAAAAACCATCTGGTCCGTCTCCCCATCCATCTAGCTATCTTATAAAATCAAGTGAATGAAGTGAGCCACTGACCGGGCTGAAACACCACTTCCTGCTTAAAACTTAGAAGAGAAAACAGAATATAAGATAGGAGGTTCTTCTGCCACATGCCATCTTAGCCCCAGTCCACTTCTCACACCCATGCCTCACCCCCGTCCCCCTATCTCACCCACCTTCCCCCTACACGACAGAAAATAAACAACCGTCACCCACTCAGCCACACTACACAATGAGAATGGAACAGTAGCTCTTTGTTTTGCATTAGAGAGTTCCAGAACGTCCGGTAGAGTGTTCAGTAGTGTAGTGATGTCAGGTGGTCTGGTATGGGAGCTGTATTAGCGGGACCAGGTCAGGTCAAGAAGTCATGGTAGGACCTGTAGTACAGTTTGTCCACCAGGAGGCCTCAACCATCCAGGGCATAGTCCTGCCACACTGGCAGAGAGGTGAGCTGGGGAGCAACAGGACAGGGTGGGGGAGAATGTTGTGTGTCTGGCCATCTCCGTGTGTGTATGCGCGCACACGTGCGCACAAGTGTGTGTGTACCACTAACATGTAACGGGTAAATGTTTACTTGTATGTTCTGCATTTTCGGTCTTCTGTATGTATGTTTAAATCCAGTTTATTTAAGCCCAGGTGTGTATTTGTGGGTGTATGTACTTCATATCTATGCCTGTGTTTCAGAATGGATCTGTATTGGTGTTTAAATCATCACTGTATATTGCTGTTGTTGTCGGTGCCGTTGGGCTCCCCCATGTTCATGCGCCCCATGGAGAGACCAACGCTGTTGACGGCGTCGCGGCGGGGTGGCATGCGTTCGTTGATCCGGTCCAGACCTTTGGCCTCTGCAAAGCTATTGATCTTATGTTGAGGAGAGAAGCCTCGGATGGCTGGAGAGACACGTAATAAGACAGTTAGAACTCACAGACTACAGACATGATGCAACACATCATACACATCAGGCTAGAGGTCATATCCAGGTCAAGTCCATTCAATTCAGGAAGTATACCAAAATTGTCTTTCATGATTTGGAATTTGGTTCACATTCAAAATTGACTGGAAATGGAACGGACACCAACCTGGCTTGCACACTTACAATATACTATCCCTCCGGACCTATCCGTGTTTACATGTACAGTAACAGCAGCCGAATAGTGACCAATCCATGGCCATGTGTTAAAAATCTGTCTGATGGAGATTTCCTTTTCAATGCAAAAATCCACAGGCGGCACACAGGACGTATGTGCACCCAAAGCGAACCTATTTCAGGTTCTGCACGGACAATGTCTTTATCTGTGGACAATGTTGAGAGTTATCCCAGGTTCTGGAGGAACAATGTCTTTATGTGTGGACAATGTTGAGAGTTATCCCAGGTTCTGGAGGGACAATGTCTTTATCTGTGGACAACGTTAAGAGTTATCTCAGGTTCTGGAGGGACAATGTCTTTATGTGTGGACAATGTTGACAGTTATCCCAGGTTCTGGAGGGACAATGTCTTTATGTGTGGACAATGTTGAGAGTTATCCCTGGGTCAGGTACATCCCCCAGCTCGCACACATTCATGCTTAGTCACTGTCTTAGTGTGATTTGTGTCTGGAGGGGTGAGAGAGAGTGTGTTTTGCTTCATCAAAAGCAGTGCTGTTAGAAGAGCTTGATGCATTGTGGGTAAGAATATGTTGGGTAAGTGTATGGTGTAGATGGGTGGCCATGCTTCCTCCCCATATTTCGCCATCTCGAAAATGTCAACCACTCACACATTCATTTGCTTTCTCTCATTGTGGAGGCATGAGTGGAATTTACCTTCTGCGTCCTCAACAGGATCGATGGCTTCGATGGCCTCAATGGTAGCTGAGGATGGAGGCAAAGAAAGGGAGAAAGGTAGAAAGACAGGGAGAGTGAGAGAAGAGAAAGCAGGAGTGAGAAGGAGAGAAAGTGAAAGAGAGATGTAAAGAAAGAGAGGGAGGGTGAGGGTTACTCATGCAAAACCCTCACAACCGCACTGCGGCTTTGGGAGCGTTAGCATGTTCAGGCATAGCTAGCATTAGCCCACACACTCACACACCAGGCAATTAATACTGTTCAGCAGTAGTGAGGTGAGAGTGACACTGAATGACAAAGTGACAGAGGATGACCAAGGAATGAAGGGACAGAGACAAAGAGAGACAAACAGAGGAGAGGCAGAGAGACAGAGAGAGAGGAAAGAGTGAGAGAGAAGAGACAGAGAGAGAGAGAGGACAAGATAGAGGGAAAGAGACAGAGAGAAAAAGCGAGATACGACAAGTCCAGGGAGAGAGACAGAGAGAGAAAGTGAAAGATGACCGAGGAAATGAAAGGGACACAAAAAAAAAGAATATATGTGCATTCAAATGTGTGACAAAGTGTACATGTATTTGTATGGGTGTGTGTACGGTTGGATTTCTGTGCACCAGTTGGGATCTTATGTCCCCATAGGTGCACAAAAAGATGAGAAACTGAACATCTTGGGGCATTTGGCAACTCCTCACAAGGGAACATGCAATTTATGGCTCAGTAGTTTGGTTCTGGGAAAAACTTACTGTTGGGTATAGTGTTAGAATTAGGGTTACTTTTAGGTTTAGTTTAGGCTTTACTGGTAGTTTAGGCATAAAAGTTGGGTTATTGACGTTAAGGTTAGGGTTAGGGGAAGGATATGGTTAAGGTTAGGTTAAGGCGTGAGGTTAGGTTAAGGGCTAGGAAATAGGGAATATGGATTTCCGGTTCAGGGTTCAGTCTCAGGTCCCCACGAGGATAGAAAAACGTGTGTGTTTTTGTTTTGTTTTTGTATGTGTCTGCGAACACATCTTTTTATACTTGTGAGAATCAGAAGTCCTCACAGGAAAGAGTAAAGGAAAATTCTAACAATTTGACCAGTGTGTACAACCACAAGTGGCTATTTTAGACTTAGGGTTAAATTTAGAGTTAAAATCAGGGTTAGGTGACAGGATTAGGAGTTATGATGTGGTTTAAAGGGTTTTAGGTTAAGGCTACAGCAGGGGTTAGGAGTCAGGAAAATATTTCTTATAGTAAAAAATTGTTGGTCCTCACATGTATAGTAAAACACATATGTGTGTGTATGTGTGTGTATGTGTGTGTGTGTGTGTGTGAGTACTCACCACTCTGCAGTGTCTGCTTGCCTCCTGACAAAACTCCGCTAGGCAACATGCCAGTGGGTGTCAATCCCTTCAGGGTCAAAACGTTCTCACTCTCCTCCCTAGAACACACATAACAGAAGGACTAGCAACACACTCACACAGGCAACCCATGAAGTGCTGTGAAAAAGTATGATGGGATGTTCTTTAAAAAGTGAACTCAAGTTTCCAGAAACGCATCTGGGAGCACCTGTCAAGACTCGTCAAAACTCTAAGAAGAATGTTCTCTGGACTGATGAGTCAAAAGTGGAGATTTTTGGGTGACATGGTTCCTGTTATGTTTGCAAAAACTAAATACAGCATGCAACAGTATTGATCACATATAAAAGACTATGTAACATTATGTAGACTTTTTGCATTGTAATATAATATATTGTAATTATGAATTTCCATAATTTCCATTCTCTGCAGTAATGGTGGACTGACTGTGTTTTACAACATTTGCAAACCACAAACTATTTTGGGTACATACAAAATTGCATCCTAAAATGCTGAATCTCTATTAGTCAACAGAAAGCACACCGGGTTCTGTTGTTGAAAGGAGAAGTGGCACACTTCCTCAACAGTAGACCAGGGAAAGCCAAATCCCTCAGTCTATTCCAGTTTGCTATGATTCTACACAGTTCACTTAACTGCTGTTCAAGTGAGAATACAAGCATGGAATAGTGTACAGAATCATAGTGCTATCCACATATTTTACATTTGTAAAATATCCCAAAATATTATTTTTAAAGCTTTTGTAAGCTGATTGACATAGAACTTGTGCTGGAGGGGAGAGTTTGTTTGAATTACAATTCTTCACCAGATCCTGAAGTGTATATTTGAGCTGAACTATATCAGTGACATTTTTGAATCCGACACCCAGAAGACCTGTCAGTTTTTTGTAAAATCAATACCCAGTCTGACTGGCATCCAAGGTCAGAGATATCCAATCCAAAAAAGGTCAGAGATGGGGCATGATCAGATCTAGATGAAGTGAACATTCACGTTGCATTTTATTTTATAGCTTGGTCAGTCAAATGGATGGTTTACACTCTACTTAGTATTTTTATAAAGACATCCCTAACTTAAAATGTCAACCAAAGAAGAGAAGCGGTGTTTTTGTGTTAAGAACACACTGTGTATCCCTCTCCAATTTGCGCTCTCTGTATTTTGCAAATTAACACGCTATCATTCATTTGTTCAATAGGCTATTGCTTGAGCACATGCATTACCTGGCCTGTGCACAAATGTAGGTCAATAAAAGCATACGTGGGAAGTCTAATCGTAGGTTGGGTAAATTAAAGTAACTGCCATTTAGAACTGCGAAACTTCCGAAACTAATTTTTCACAATGGAAAAGCATCTCAAGTGAAATCGTTATAAAATTGGGTACCTGAACACCTCTCCCAAATAGCTGCCCAGAGCAATATATCTAACGTTTTGTTTTAGCCTGTTCAGTGAGATGAGAGATTTTATGGCAGGACCTTTAACAAGCAGTTTATGCTAATTAAAAACTATAAATGTCCCTATTCTGCATGGAAGAGTGGACCAAAAATCTTTATTTGGTTGCAATCATTGCACACAACCAGTTATTGAGTGTGAGGTGGTAATTATATTTTCACAGGGGAGCAATGGGTGTTCAATAACAATGTTCATTAAATAAATGAAATTACTAGATAGACCCTTTGTTCTTTTTTCAGTCAGCACCACTTAAATATTAGGTTTAGGATAAAGACCTGAAAATATCTAGTGACAAATATAAAGAAAATGAATACTTTTTCATTTTTAAAGGGGATGAATACTTTTTCACGGAACTCCACACAAAAATACATTTGTACACAAATACCAATGCGCACATTCACATACACTCTAATCTAACACATTCTCACACACATTCTCACAAACAAACACACACACATGTACAGACACACACTGAATCTTACTTACCGTAACACTTGGAACATTTTGGCCATCTTCCCGATGGCACGGATCTTATTCCTGATCACCTCTTTCCTAGCTGCTGCGGCATTGGCTAGAGGGAACCAATCAAAAGAGTGTAAAAAGGGAGGCTGTAACATTACAGTCTGAAATGAAAATGTGTCTGCATTCCTATAATACAAGTTATATAATGTGGGAAGCAGACAGTTTTTGCATGTGCAGATACTTTATATATAAAGATCTGATTACCATCATAAACCTCTTCCTCTCCATCGTTCTCCATAAGCTCATCATCTGAACAGATACTAAGAACATTCACCAGCATCTCAGTCACTGTAAAGAGAGTCAGGGGGCACAGTCAGTATGATGGCAAGAAATAGGGAGACAGAGAGAAAGAGAGAAAAGTTCTACTAATTGTTCTGTTGACAATCTTGATTGTAAAGTACAATGTACAGTACATTGTTACCTCATTCAAATAAAACAATTTGAAATGAAATGAGAGAAAGAAAGAGAAAAGGGAGATAGAGCGCAATAAAAATTGAAATAGAAGAGAGACAGGCGTAGACAGAGACAAAAAGAAAGAACATTCACATTGGCACACTGCATTTCTTTTGGTCTAAACAATATGTCTATGTAGTAATTGTTGCCACCTTTCTCTCCAACGAAGGGCAGGGACCATGTGAACACGTCCATGAAGTTGGGGAGCCAGTAGGGGTGAGGGGAGCAGTTGAACTGCCGAATGTTCATAACATTGTTCTCATACTTCAGTACTGCAGCTAACAGTGGACAAGAGAGGGGAAGTCTGTTACACACTCAAAGTTAATAAGTGTGTGTGTCTGTGTGTGTGTGTGTGTTTGTGTTTGTGTGTGTCTGACCTTTGTTGTTGTAGACATCCAGGTAGTTGGGTGCTGAGAAGATGGTGATGAGTGAGGGGAAGCCTGTGGTCTGGCTCTTCCTGTACATGCGGTAGCTGAACAGGGGCATGGTCCAGTGATTAGGATGCTAATTAGAATCACATACATTGGTGTTCAAAGTAAAGGGTCTAAATCAGAATCAGCATTGTTAAGTAAATCTACAAATACTCTGCATGATGGACTACATCACGGGGGGGAAAAGCTATTCAGGGGGTTGGATTTTCCGTACATGCGGTAGAATAATTCTTTGAATAGTGCATGACCGGGTTGGGAGGAGCCTTTCCTGCATGCGTCCTTGCCCTGGAATTATTGACCACAGCAGAGGGTGGTGATGGATGCAGCGACGATGGGCTCGAACATCTGAGGTGTTTTTTTCAGCTCCCTCAAGTGGTCCATCTGTTGGTCTATGTGATGTCGTCCCATCTGAGATTGTGGGAGATGATGATGATGATCCCTGGGAATTGTTATGGTTCAGTTGAACTAACTGCTGGATCTCAAGCTCAAGGTGGAGAAGTTACGGGGTCTGATGTTTCCAGGAGTCCACTACCAGCCTCAAGGTGTTGTACGTGTTAAGTTCCAGATTATGCCAACTGCCCAAAGCCATCAGCCTGTTGACCTCTCTATGTCACCATCAGTGATGAGGATCACCAGATCTCAACTAGTTTCACAGATGCATTGTTGGAGGTACAGTCACTAGTGTGGAACAAGGCTATTCAACTTAGTAGATCCTCTCCTAATCAGGGCCTGATTCAGATCTGTGACACCAGTTGAGTGCAATTCACTAAAAGGTAAAAGAAAAAAAATGAAATGTTTCAGCCCTCCAGGCCTGGAGTTAAAGAGCCCTGGTTTAGAGTTAATAGAAAAGGGGTGACAGTACTCATCTTTGCATTCCAGTGCTGAGGGATAAATAGACTGAAATGGACCCGGAAACGTTCTGTTGGAAAGGTTTTTCTAGTAGTTATTATGGGATGCACCATCATCCCAGAACCATCATCCCAGAACTACTACTAGAAAAACATTTCCAACGGAAAATGCTAAAGTCCACTAAGATTATAGCTGTATTCCTCGTTGGTTTGTCAAGGTGTGGGATAATGTAGCGGAGGCCTATGTGGATGATGTCGCCCACAGACCTGCTGGGATAATGTAGTGGAAGCCTATTTGGATGGTGTCCCCCACAGACCTGCTGGGATAATGTGGATGGTGTCACCCCCAGACCTGCTGGGATAATGTAGTGGAGGCCTAAGTGGATGGTGTCACCCACAGACCTGCTGGGATTATGTAGTGGAGGCCTATGTGGATTGTGTCACCCACAGACCTGCTGGGATAATGTAGTGGAGGCCTATGTAGATGGTGTAGCCCACAGACCTGCTGGCTCTGTGAGCAAACTGGAGTGTGTCGAAGGAAGGGTTAGGGATGGTTGAGATGGTTGAGATGGTACTGGACCAGGGACTCAGTATGAGGTTCATACTGATTGAGATGAATACTGCTGATCCATATTAGTTTGGCCAAGACAATAATTATGGAGGATTTGAAACAAACAGGAACAATAATCTGTCTGATGTCTTTCCAGACAGACAAACAGTCAGTGATGGCAAACTACTTTTCCAGCCTGAATTTAAACATTTTTCTGGGCATCCCTATAAAGGGATATGTATGTACAGGTATTGTATCTGCTTTTAGCTCCCCAATGGCCTCGTCAATCCATGCCCACATCATACTCTGAAAGGCCTGTAAAGCAGCCATCTTCATTTCCTACTTGTTTCTGGGTGTTTTTGCCTTTAGTCTTGTCATGTAAAAAGCATGCTCCTTTGGACTCAGAAAAACTCCTTTGTAGCAATGCCACTGTGCTTGGGGTCCTCTTGCCATCACTCTGATACATGCTAATGTTTGTCTCGTCTGTCCACTTTACCCTTTTTCAGAACTCTGCAGGCTCATTTATTTAGTTTTTGGCTTATCCGGTTTGTGAGGGTAATTAGTGTTTTTGCCCTTTGCAGTCCAGCCTCTGTAGTTTGAATGGTAAAGTTTTCTGTGGAAGATAACAGCTGATAAATCCATGCCTACCTGCTGGAGAGGGTTTTGTTTTATTAGTTTTTTGTTATTTTCCTTCATTATCGGGAGCATTCTTTGGTCATTCATTGTAGAGCTCTTCATTGGTCTACCACATCATTGGCCACTGCTGAGCTCACTAATGCTTTCTTTTTTCATTTTCATGGCACACCTCATGTTTAACTATTTCTGTGATGGATGGATTAACTGCCCAGATACCTTTGGTACCCTGAAATGTGAGGTACTATGTTCAGAATGTGCAGTCATTTGTAAATTATTCATTCAACATGGATGAAAATAATTTAACAACATAATCAGTGTATTATTTCAAATCCAAAGAGTTGGAATACAGTAACAAAATTATTTTTGTCAACATCCAAAAATGTTGTTTTTTGTCAGCATCCAAATACTTTGAGAGTTATATACAGTCTTTATGGTTATGGAAATGAACACTGCTTTACACGTATTTAGCAAATGAGTTAACAGGAGGTATCTTTCAGTAATTCTAGGGAATGTTTTTAAACTGTTAACAAATTATCTGAAAGTGTTTTAAATACACTGAATACTTCCAGAATAATCATAAACACAGAGCAACAAGGCTGTGTAAAAAGAAGTTGCCAGGGATGGTAATTGTCACGTTCAGGCACGTGAATCCAACGCCCTCACTTCATCACAGGCACCTGTTTTCATTGATTATTGCCCACACCTGTTCTCCCTCATCACAGACCCTATTTTAGTTCAAGCTTCCCCAGTGTGTCCAGTCGGTCTTTATTTTGGTTCCACCCTTACGTAACGTTGCTCTGTCCTGTGTTTTATTTTGTTCCTGTCTTTCCCAGTTGGTTATCCCATTTTCCGTTTTTTGATTTTGTTCATTTATTAGTATGTCCTCCATTCTCCCCGTGCTAGTGTCCTGCCTCCATCCTTCAATGTTATAGTAATAAATTGGGTTTTTCTAATATACCTACTTCTGCTAACCATATTTTAAGCAAAATCACAACATCCACATTCTTACAGTTTTTGTAGGTATGAAAGATTTCAAAAACAGTTCACTTTAAACATAAGTGAATTTGTGATTCATTGCAATTCATTGCAACAAATCCTGCAATATAACTACAACCCCATTTCCAAAAACGTTGGGACGCTGCGTAAAATGCAAAAACAGAATGCAATGATGTGCAAATCATTTATCCCTACCCTTTCAATTGAAAATAGTATAAAGACAACATATCAAATGTTGAAACTGAGAAATGTTATTGTTTTTGGAAAAATACATGCCGATTTTGAATTTTATGCCAGCAACACATTTAAAAAATGTTAGGTCAAGGGCATGTTTACCACTGTGTTGCAAGACTTCTTTTAACAATACTCTGTAAGCATTTGGAAACTGAGGAGACCTATTGATGTTGTTTGGAACGTGAAATGTTTTCCCATTCATGCTGGCTATAGGATTTCAGTGCTCAACAGTTCGGGGTCTCCTTTGTCGTATTTTTCATTTCATAATGCGCCAAATGTTTTCAATGGGTGACAGGTCTGGACTGCAGACAGGCCAGTTTAGCACCCGGACTCTTTTACTATGGAGCCATGCTGTTGTAATACGTGCAGAATGTGGTTTGGCATTGTCTTGCTGAAATAAGCAATGCCCTCCCTGAAAAACATGTCGCCTGGATGGCAGCAAAACCTGTATATATAGGTCAGCAATAATGGTGCCTTCACAGATGTGCAAGTCACCCATGCCATGTGCACTAATGCACCCCCATGCCATCACGGATGTCAGCTTTTGAACTGTGCGCTGATAAGAAGTCAGATTGTCCCTCTCCTCTGTTTTTATTTACATTTTACGCCATGTCCCAATTTTTTTTGGAAACAGGATTGTAAATAAAATTATTTACTGGTTTGACAGCCCTAATGTTAAAATAACAATCACTGTCCATATCCAATAAACACACAACCCATACCCCATTAAAATAACAAAAACTAGGGTGGATAGGTTGCCTCTCAGTATACTGAAGACTTGCTGTCGTAATAGAACTGGGTTTAGTTAATAATTAGACAAAAATATTTCTTACCCAGAATCCTGTGCTTCATGTGCTCTGATGACAGACAGCAAGTTGTTGGTTTGTAGGAACTCGCATACTGCAGGGTAACTAGAGTTGAAAGTAACACGGAGAGAAAGAGATATAGATTAATTCATAGACCTATAGGCCTGGTTTCATAGACACAGATTACGCTTAGTCTAGGACTAAAAAATCAAGCTGAACGGAAAACCATTGGAATTTATTTTCCATCCTAGGCAAGGCTTAATCTGTCCCGGAAACCACCCCAACAATTTTTGCCGGACTGCGTAAGCGGAGCCGGCCAAGAAGAGTGAATGTCTCGGACCAACGGACCCTTGTTAAATAGCGTAGTGGTTTGAGACACGGACTTGCAACCAATAGGTCCCGTGTTCAAATCTCATCACGGTCAAAGCAAAAAATGCATTAGGCGTTGTTCCGGATAGATAAAAACTTCGCTGGCTACAACCTTCAGTAGCTGCGTTATAGTAAGCCTAAAATAAAACTGTTTACGATTATTTTGCGACTATTTCTGGTGGATTTTCGAAGTATGCATCCTTGCATGATTTTTGGGGTATATAGGCTAGATAAAAACCTCTTGGGCTGTAAAAGAGTAGGGGTTTCCATGATTCTCTCATCTTTTCACTTCTTTTTTCTCACATTTCACTTGACGAAAAAGTCAATTATCGTCACCTATATTGATAGTTATTGTATCAATGTCATTCATGAATGAAAGAAAAACAAATGTTTTTGCGCCATGAAGCCATAGCTTTGGCTGTGTTAAGTTTAAGTAGTAAGTTGATACTAATAAGTCTATTACTGGCTAATAAGATGTTAAAACGGCCAGTGGCAAAATTCATAAATTTCTTAGATGCTATTTGTGGTGGAGGTAAACTTAATAAGAAACGTTAGTCAGTTTTACACAATGCTTAATGGTGTCTAGCGAAATATTCAAACCTGGCCTAAAGTTTCCACGTGACAAAATGATCTAATGTCGAGATGCCATACCGACATTGCGCAAACATATAGCACCGTGGTGTAGTGGTTAAAGACACAGCCACAGCCTCTCATGCGAGACCAGGGTTTGAATCCAGTGAAGGCAACAACAATTATCACTTTTAATTGCGGGCCGGCTGAACTAGGCTTGCCTGGTTCCTTTTGTGGTTATCCTAGGTTAGGATAGAAGGCCTAATCAGAAACAACTTACATTGAATGACCACCAGAGGTCATCATTAAGCCCAAAACAAACAGAAGAAAACAGTGGGATGCACATCTAGTAGGAGGGTAGTGTACAGTGTGCTGCACTGAGCGCGTTGTGGTTTGTCCTCCATATTGAATATCACCATATTATGAAATCCTTCTCAACTCTCCATCATTCCAATCTCCTGGTCTCTCATGCATTACTTCCTTGTCAGTCTCTTCCCTTACTCTATTTTAATATCACTCCAAATATGGCAGTAGTAGCCAGTCGTCATGGAAACAGAACAGTGCAGTGTCCCTGGGGATTGTGGGATATGGTTTAATGCTGAAACTGAACTGTGTGTGAGGATCGGTAGACAACTGGACAATATTACAGCTGTCATACACATCCCGATTATTCTCTGGTTTGATCTCTGAAGCAGCTTGTAGCCTACTAGTTAGACACTCACATCCTCTGCAGTACCTTGTGTGTGTGTGTGTGTTTCTGTTTAATCGTTTTAGTTTTTGGATTGAAACAATAAACTGGAGGCAGCTTTATGTTCACAAATGTACATCTATAAATAACTACTTTGGGAAGGCAACAGCATATTTCTATTGTGTTATGTGTATGTTTGCCTTGAGTAAAACACATACACCTTGATGGTCTTATTAGTTTAATTCAACTACTTAAACTTTCATTCAACTAATTATTGAATGATAATTAGTGACTTTATTTGACATGAGATGAGTGAAAGGAAAAAACAAGAGATTTCACTGACAAACTCTGTTCATGTATTTGACAAATAATAACAACCCAAGGATAGCAGTCCACAATACAGAGGTTTTATGTGCATTTGTTTGCAGGTAAGTTATAAGAGGTTCAGCCACAGAAAATGTCATTCGATCAGTGTGTAATGTGTTATCAGTAAATCACACCTAGTACTGGTCTAAGACTTTTATATTTTTAGATGGCCATTTCCAGTTGAAGTTTTGGTTTAATCACAAACATATGTCAATCATAATTTCTTTCAGTTTCCAAAAATGTTTTCCATGTGTAATTATTTTTTGTCTTAGTTGGAGTATACCATCAAAACCTTGGTTTAGAGGTGGGTGGATGTTTATGTGACATAAATCAAACTCTCCTAGCTATCAACACCTCATGCCATGTCATCTTGTGTAACATCTTCACTTTAAAAGTCATTGTTCACACATACATAATGCACTGACTTGATGTGAGGTATCAGTATAGGTAAGGTTTATTTCTCGTCCTTATACACCTTTCATGTGGAACACTTGGGTATGTGTGTGTTTGTGTGTGCAAGATCCATGTCTATTTGTACAATTGGGGGACAGAAGTTTCAAGAAAGATGGTAAAATCTGAAAGATCAATCCCCATAAGGATTTTTGGCCAGTCCCCACTAGGGAATATTTCTGGATTTAGGGAAAAACGTACAATTGGGCACATTGTTACTTTTAGGTTTAGGCATTACAAGATAGGTTCAGTGTTAGGATATGATTTCGGTCTCAGGTTCCCACTTCCCAGAAGGATAGTAAGACAAATGTGTCTGTGTGTGTTTGTGTGAGGGAGAGTATATCTGTAATGGAGTCTGTGTCATATAATGTATGTGTTTTACCTGTAGAAATATGAGCAACCCCTGACTGTGTTGTGGCCAAAGTACTCTTGCGTCTTCTCGTTGCCAAAGTCCTCGAGTGGGTCAGCCCACAGCAGGTCACACATGGGCCCAAACGCTGGCGGCTCCTTGAACCTGTCCAACTATACCACAGAGAGAAGCCAACATAACAGACACATGCATTGACAAATAAACAACATGCATAATCATATGACATAACCAGAACACTTGATGAATGCAATTCTTTGAACCAGTTCAACTGGACTATTGAAAGAGCTACAACCCTTAGGGACATTGCTGCCCCTAGCCTTTTGGGGACAGGAGCTGACTCTTTTCTGACCTGCTTGGATGTGACCTCTGAACAGAATTTAATGTGCCAGTACACGTTACCACTCCACATTGCCACTAGATGGCAGTAGCGATAAATAGCATCTAATACTACTGGTACATGTACAGATTAACGGGACAGCCCACATGGGCTGTTAATGTCAGTGATTGATGATGACACAGATCAGCAGATGTTTTGAAATTGCACCTGTATATTCAACTTGTCTAACTGTTGACTGTATGTCGAGGCCGTGAATGTGTAAAAGAAATGCTAATAACACGGGTGTCTCCCTAGCGGCCGTTAGGCTATTCGCACGGATGGCCGTCTGCATATAGGAAGAGGTGGCTCTGCTCAGAGGAAGATACAGATGTCACCATGGAAACAACAGCATGTACTGTACAGGAAGAGTCAAACCGAGGTTTGAATCGCCATGGCAACCAGGGCATTAGTGGGATAAAATAAGGGGTTGTGTGTGTGCTTGTGTTATAAAAAAACACATTCAGCAAAGTGTTGGTTGAGTCTGAACCTTTTTGATGTCGTCAAGCGTGTGGATCTCCGGCGATAGCCCCCCATGGACACACAGAAACTGCTGGTTCATCAGAGCAGCCAGTGGCAGGCAGTCGAACGCATCCATACATGAGTCATACACCTGCTCAGAGTACTTTATCTTACCTGAGGAGAATGAAATGGGGAGGGAGAGGGACAGGAAGACAGACGGGGTGGGGAAAAGGGGGGCACAAGTAAATACAACACAGTAAATCTAGACACCATAGTTATGTAGCCAAGCATTAAAGGGCACTAGCTAAAATATGCTGTGTGTGTGTGTGTGTGTGTGTGTGTGTGTGTGTGTGTATTTTTGTGAGTGTGTTTGTCAGCTTCTCCATCTGCCTAGTGTGGGAAGAGCTCATTAATACCAGTTCACCAGCCCCTCACACACACACACACACACACACACACACACACACACACACACACACACACACACACACACACACACACACACACACACACACACAGCAGATGGTAATTGAGGGCACCCACTATTCACCATAAGCATCAGGGGAAATTAGCCTCCTCGTCCCCGGCCAATCACACACAGCAAACTACGTCCCTGGGCCAATCACTAAGGGCCGAATTAATTTCCTGCTAATCACCTGCTCTCTGACGGGCCACCGCGATCCAAAACCAGAGGAGAGAAAGAAGAGAGGAAAGGAGGCTGCATGAACAAGGAGAGGATGGATGGAACCAGCGTTGGATCCAAAAAGACACGAGAGACGGAGAAGGAGTTGAAGCTATGCTATGGGAGGGGGAGAACACGGGTACTCACATTCTGTTTTGAAGGTGAAATATTCTGTCAGATGTCTGCATTCATGGTTTCCTCTCAGAAGGAACAGCGTCTTTGGGTAGAGGATCTTCAACGACCACAGATACAACACACACTGACATAGTGGAAAGAAAACACACAGACAGATCTGTCAGCACCAGTACGACTCAAAACCAGCTATCTACTCATCTGATGTCAGGCTCAAAGTTCGTGCCTCAAAGCTACCTGATAACCACTTCCCAGTATGCATAAGGTAATGAGTCCTCAGGATAGCATTCACTTGATAGTGTCCACTAGGTACTCCAGTGTGCCCTCACCTCGATACTGAAGTAGCCCCGGTCCACGTAGTCCCCAAGGAAGAGGTAGCGTGTCGTGGCAGGAGAACCACCCACCTCAAACAGCTTCATCAGGTCGAAGAACTGACCGTGAATGTCTCCACACACTGAACATTACAAACATGTTAGACTAACATACAACCTCAAACAAAACACAAAGTGGTACAGAAATACAACCTCAGTATTACAAAACCCCTGACAGTTCTACATTAGATATATTCCACTTACTATAGATAGTACAACCATATCATACATTTCCGAACTGTCTCTGGCGAAAACAAAAGCAGAAAGGTAGACATCAAGCCTTTCACTTCTCATTCATGTAAGTTCCATTAAGATGTCAAATTACAAAAGAAGTACTCTGACAGTGGCTCCTCCCCCCCACACACTCATACCTTACTGTCATGCATCTACCTATGAGAACAAAGTGTTGGATAAATGAAGCATAATGGCTGCTCTGTGTGTGTGTGTGTGTGTGTGTGTCCGTCTTTTCAAGTGTGTGTCAGAAGCCTGACTGTGGTCTGCCCAGCACCTCCTCTCTCTGGGGACTAGCTGTGTCTGGGAAAGGCTCTTCTGATGTTTGGTAGGATGATGCGTGCTATCGTGAAATAATCTCGAAGCTAGCATTTTCATGGAGAAAGACAAACACCAAAGTCAGCTAGTAGCTAAACAAATCAAAGCAGCACCTTTAACTTGGTGTCTGTAGGCTAGGCTACAGTACCTTTCCTCTCTCCTCTTTCATTGTCACTCTCTGCGTTTATCTACCAAACCATCCTCTGTTCCGTTGTCAGTCACCCCCCCAACCCCGCGTTCCCTGTTCACCACCATAATATCGGCAGCCAAACTGCTGTATAGATAGTGGAGGCAATTGATTCCATCAATTAAATGACATTCATGATTAACCAAAAGACACATAGCAGATGACTTTGTCAGGTAGTCATAAGCTCAAATGTACTTTCAATTCAAATCTCCCTCCCACCCTTGATCCCTGTGCTTGGGTCTCCCTACCTTACCCTTCTCATGACCCATAACCACCTCTCTCTCCCTACCCTCCCCTCCCACACTTAACCTCTCTTGCAGCTTCTGAAAGTGACCGGGCCCTCCATATTTAGGTAATTCCTCTCCTCCCAAGTCCACAGTTGCTTTTTCTTTCCCTCCTCACCTGTGACTGGGGCCTCTATGTCCAGCATGGTCCTCTCCTGGCGTAGGATGGCAGCTCCCTCATTGATGATGCGTAGCGCCACCATCTCCTCCAGACGGCCCTCCTTGGTGAGGTGGGCTTTGAGCAGGTCAACTCTGGGCTTCCCCTCACAGTCAAATACCTCCTTCATGGAGAGCCTGTGGCTCAGTGGGAAGGGAACCGCTGCCCAGAGAAAACGATGAGGAGAATCAGGGACATGGATAGGGAGAAAGATGGAGGAATAGAGAGGGAGAAAGATGGATGAATAATGAGCATTGAGAGAAGAAATCGGGAGGGTTGAGAGATGGAGGAATCAGGAGGGGGATACAAGGAAAGGAAAAGCAAGAGGATGTGAAAAGGAAAAAAGGAAAGAAAAAAAACAAGTGACATGAGAAGTCAGATCATTTTCAGACCAGTAAGCAGTGGGAGGCAGGGACTACCTACCTACCTCTGCACACTGCACCAGATTGATCAAAGAGGGGGATCATTTACTCCTCATTTGGCTGCAAACTATAACCTCCTCTCCTCTCTGCTCCTTTCTGCTGCTCTCTGCTCCCATCATTAGTGGGCCTCTGTCACATACAGTGGATATAAAAAGTCTACACACCCCTGTGAAAATGCCAGGTTTTTGTGATGTAAAAGAATGAGACAACGAAAAATCATGTCAGAACTTTTAATGTGACCTATAATGTGAACAATTCAACTGAAAAACAAACGGAAATCTTCGAGGGGGAAAAATTAAAAATAAAAACCTTACAATAACCTGGTTGCATAAGTGTGCACACCCTCTTATAACTGGGGATGTGGCTGTGTTCAGAATTAACCAATCACATTCAAACTCATGTTAAATAGAAGTCATTACACACCTGCCATCATTTAAAGTGACTCTGATTAATCACAAATAAAGTTCAGCTGT
>JACXGI010013111.1:0-21399 GCA_016801175.1 Esox masquinongy | reverse complement strand
CATGAGCTGGAATCATACTTTACAATACAACTACAGAACGGGTGCATGAGCTGGCATCATACTTTACAATACAACTACAGAACGGGTGCATGAGCTGGCATCATACTTTACAATACAACTACAGAACAGGTGCATGAGCTGGCATCATACTTCACAATACAACTACAGAACGGGTGCATGAGCTGGCATCATACTTTACAATGCAACTAAAGAACAGGTGCATGAGCTTGCATCATTCTTTACAAGACAACTACAGAACGGGTGCATGAGCTGGCATCATACTTTACAATACAACTACAGAACTGGTGCATAAGCTGGCATCATACTTCACAATACAACTACAGAACGGGTGCATGAGCTGCCATCATACTTTACAATACAACTACAGAACAGGTGCATGAGCTGGCATCATACTTTACCTCAACAACTGCAGAACAGGTGCATGAGCTGCCATCATCCCAAAACAATACCACTACCAAAACAACACCAGTTCCAAAACAACACCAGTACCAAAACAACACCAGTACCAAAACAATACCAGCACCAAAACAACACCAGTACCAAAACAACGCCAGTTCCAAAACAACACCAGTACCAAAACAACACCAGTTCCAAAACAACACCAGTACCAAAACAACACCAGTACCAAAACAACACCAGTTCCAAAACAACACCAGTACCAAAACAACCCAAGTTCCAAAACAACACCAGTACCAAAACAACACCAGTACCAAAACAACATCTGTGTTTTTTCTCCCAAAACAATAAACTGGCCATTCTTTAGGTGAGTTGATTATGCATTAAATATGGAAATGAGGGTAGAGAGATTAATCAACTTGCTGTGCTGCATTATATGGAGATATTTGTGTGTCTTTGTATGTGTGTGTTTGCATGTGTGTGTATGTATGTGCGTGTATGTATGTGTGTGTTTGTATGTGTTTTTGTGTGTGTGTATGTGTGTGTACGTATGAAGCGTCTCAGGATCAAACAGGGACTGGACAGAACACCAGACCAGATTCGATCATTTGAAGTTGTGACATAACTGCCTAAAAAACGAAGAAAATTATACAAGAATCACATTTGGAGAAGTGCAGAAGTTAGCTGAATCTTGGGTTTATCAAGGCAACAAAATGCAATCAGACATAACCTCCACGCCAAAAAGATCTTTGAAAGTCTTGGCAGAAGACAACCTCAACTCTCAAGAAGGCAGTTCTAAATAAATTCCAATGATGTGTAGAAAACTCCAGACGCCGACAAATAATGTCTTAATGTAGATCCGCAGTCAACTTGGCTGAGTTCATCTTGGCCTATATGCTGCCCTTCAGGTTTTGATGTTTTGGCCCTGATGGAGACATGGATGACCCATGACTATCCACTACTCTAGCTGCTCTCTCTCATTATATACTCTATGTTTTTAAGTCTGAGTGCTCATCTCCAAAATTGATTTCACCTCCTTCTTTTTCACTGTTTTTTGAATTCCATGCTGTCAGGGTCACTTGTCCATTCAAGCTTGACATTGTTGTCATCTATCATCCAGCAGGGGCCCCTGGGGACCTCCTCACTGAGCTTGACACCTTGATAAGTTCCTCTCAGCCCCTCCCTCCAACCCCTCCGTCTCAGCCCCTCCCTTTCAGCCGCTCACTCTCAGCCCCTCTCTCCAGCCCCTCCCCACAGCATCTCCCTCCAACCCCTCCCTCTCAGCCCCTCCCTCTCAGCCCCTCCCTCTCAGCCCCTACATTGATGTTCACATGCCATTGTTATATTTGGTCTCGCTTTTCCAAATTACTCTCTCCTACTCTATCTGATCATCTATCCTATCTGCTAAATCCTTCTTTTCGAGAGCAGCTTCCATACTTATGAGAAACAATATCACAGATGAGTCCCAATGTGTTACATTACCTACCACATCATGTATATATTGTTGCTCAAACAAAAAGTGGACTACCAAAGAAATTGATGAAAACTAAAATCAAAACAGGGGATGAAACAGTTTTTCTGAAAGGCATCCACTGTGGTTTCCAAAGGAAGTAGACCTACAATTAACAAAAAATGACCTAAAGAATTAACCATGAATATCCACAAAATTTAAAAAAATAAATGCCCACACCTATTTAGCATAGGGAGTCAAATTAAACTTGGAGCAAAAGCAAACTGACAAAAGGAAATTGAGGGTATTTATTCTGAAAGACCGCCATGGCGTTGTTGCTCTTTCAAAATCTCTCAGTACAAATGAAGCATTAAAAATCCTAATGGCTACTGAGTTAACAAGCACAGACGAGACCAGCACAAATGATATTATCTATTAACAATCTATAATCTATCTAGAACACTATCTAGAAGACAAGAAGACTATCTAGCAACTAACTAGAAGACAAGACAATCTAAAAGACCACCTAGAAGACTATCTAGCAACTATCTAGAAGACAAGAAGACAATCTAGAAGACTATCTAGAAGACTATCTAGCAACTAACTAGAAGACAAGAAGACAATCTAGATGACTATCTAAAAGACTATCTTGCGACTATCTAGAAGACTCAGTTAACTTTAAATGTAGAAAAACAGCATTTAGAGTATCTCACAAAGGTGAGTACACCCCTCACATTTTTGCAAATATTTGATCATATCTTTTCATGTGACAACACTGAGGAAATGACACTTTGCTACAATGTAAAGTAGTGAGTGTACAGCTTGTATAACAGTGTAAATTTGCTGTCCCCTCAAAATAACTCAACACACAGCCATTAATGTCTAAACCGCTGGCAACAAAAGTGAGTAAACCCCTAAGTGAAAATGTCCAAATTGGGCTCAATTAGCCATTTTCCCTCCCCGGTGTCATGTGACTCGTTAGTGTTACAAGGTCTCAGGTGTGAATGGGGAGCAGGTGTGTTAAATTTGGTGTTATCGCTCTCACACTCCCTCATACTGGTCACTGGAAGTTCAACATGGCACCTCATGGCAAAGAACTCTCTGAGGATCTGAAAAAAATAATTGTTACATAAAGATGGCCTAGGCTGTAAGAAGATTGCCAAGACACTGAAACTGAGCTGCAGCAAGGTGGCCAAGACCATACAGCGGTTTAACAGGACAGGTTCCACTCAGAACAGGCCTCGCCATGATCGACCAAAGAAGTTGTGTCATGGGTGGGAGTGTCATGGTCTGGGGTCTGCATGAGTGCTGCCGGCACTGGTACTGTGACATACTGAAGCAGAGCATGATCCCCTCCCTTCGGAGACTGGGCCGCATGGCAGTATTCCAGCATGATAACGACCCCAAACACACCTCCAAGACGACCACTGCCTTGCTAAAGAAGCTGAGGGTAAAGGTGATGGACTGGCCAAGCATGTCTCCAGACCTAAACCCTATTGAGAATCTGTGGGGCATCCTCAAACGGAAGGTGGAGGAGCGCATGGTCTCTAACAACCACCAGCTCCGTGATGTCGTCATGGAGGAGTGGAAGAGGACTCCAGTGGCAACCTGTGAAGCTCTGGTGAACTCCATGCCCAAGAGGGTTAAGGCAGTGCTGGAAAATAATGGTGGCCACACAAAATATTGACACTTTGGGCCCAATTTGGACATTTTCACTTAGGGGTGTACACACTTTTATTGCCAGCGGTTTAGACATGAATGGCTGTGTGTTGTGTTAATTTGAGGGGACAGCAAATTTACACTGTTATACAAGCTGTACACCCACTACTTTAGACTGTAGCAGTGTCATTTCTTCAGTGTTGTCACATGGAAAGATATAATCAAATATTTACAAAAATGTGAGGGGTGTACTCACTTTTGTGAGATACTGTAAATGACTTATAACACCTTTCAAAGAACTAAAGCCTGTAGGTTTGTATGTTGAAGATAGGTTTAGTCTACATGTAGATTAGATTGGTATTATGTTTTGACATTTGGGGTTATGGTTAGGGTAAAAAGATTTTGAAAATGTAAAACATGTCTGAGTTTATTTTTTAATCGAAAAACCGACTGAGATATCCTAAATTGGAAGAAATTCCTTTGGTTCTCATGTCGACTAGATAAACTGCTGATTATTGTGTGTGTGTGTGTGTGTGTGTGTGTGTGAGAGAGAGAGAGAGAGAGAGAGAGAGAGAGAGAGAGAGAGAGAGAGAGAGAGATTGCACTGCCCTCCAGGGATCCTCATCTCTCCCTTTTAGGAGACACAAATCTAGTTAAGTGGGGTGGAGAAGAGGAAGAGAAGGAAAATGGGGAACTAGTAGGAGGAAGAGGCGCAGGAGGAGGGTGGAGGAAAAGTAGGAGGAAGAGGAGAGGAGGAGGAAGAGGAGGAAGAGGGATGAGGAAGAGTGCATGAGGAGGAGGGAGGAGGAAGAGTAGGAGGGAGAGAAGGTGAGAGGACAGAAGAAGGAAGAGTAGGATGAAGAGACAGAGGAGGAGGGAGGAGGAAGAGTAGGAGGTCGAGAAGGAAGAGGAGAGAAGGAGGAAGAGGAGGGGAGGAGGAAGATGAGGCCAGCATCGAGAAGTGTTGTTCAGGAAGGACCGGGGTGATAATTTAGGGTGGCAAAATTTAGTTATTTAATCTACATCATTCAAGAGAAGAGAAAGCAATAAAGGCCACTTGACGGAGCGTCAGTGTAAATGTCACAGTGTAGGTAGACAGGCAACCTCTGGGATGTCATGGACACACTGAATTATTATTACTTTACAGTGGTCTGTCTGTCCCGAATGCCCCACCGCAGTCTAAACAAGTGCACTACACAGGGAATAGGGTGCTGTTTTAGACGCGCACCCGTGTGTCTGAACAGGAAAACTCAGGGAAAGTGACATATTCCACCTCTTCTTCACAAATACAGCACATCATAAAAATCTATCCGGCAGAAGACGAGAGACATCGGTCATAGTCAACACCACATCAGATGGGCACATAAGAGTCGGGGGGGGGCAAAAAGAGAGGGGGAGAGAGGGAAAAATAGAATGACAGTGAGAGAGGGAGATAGGGCAGAGAGAATGACAGAGAGGGCGGGGCAGAGAGAATGACAGAGAGGGCGGGGCAGAGAGAATGACAGAGAGGGCGGGGCAGAGAGAATGACAGAGAGGGCGGGGCAGAGAGAATGACAGAGAGGGCGGGGCAGAGAGAATGACAGAGAGGGCGGGGCAGAGAGAATGACAGAGAGGGCGGGGCAGAGAGAATGAGGGGGTGGGGGTGAAAGGGTGTACAAATGACACCTCTGTAGTTATGAAACTCATTATTGATTTGTTGTAGAGGTGGGTGGTCCCATGAGTTGTTGTCTCTTCTTTCTATTAACGAAAGGTCTGCACCGATACACCAGCAGTCTGCCTGAGACACCTTGATGGAGCTGACAGTGTGTGTGTGTGTGTGTGTGTGTGTGTGTGCGTGTGTGTGTGTGTGTCCTTTTGCCCCTTAAACACATCTCTGTTTGTATTGGCTCACACCGATGTGGCTCAAAGCCAATAGAACACCTTAGGCCTTCAGGGGTCCCCAAGTCCGGCCCACTACGCCTCCTGATCGTCTGGCTGGCATTTTCCGAGATTATATGGAAATTACTGTTGTGTTGCTCATCTGACACGAGATACTCATTAAATATTTATTTAAAAAAATGACGCCACGCTGTCTTTAAACAAAGACGTCACGCTGCGAAAACATTTGCTGTGTTCTACCAAATGTTTTTGAAGGGCCAGATGGTCCTGTGTGCTTCAGAAGTCACATTTTAAGTTGGTGAAGGCGTATTTACGTGAGAATGTTATCAACTAGCAGATGGCAGGACTGTAGGAGAGGTTTCAGTACGCCTCAGCATTTGGGTACAGAACAGACCTTCCACTGGTTCAGTCCGCAGAATCAAAATGTTCTTCCTGCTCTCCTCCCAGTTATTCCTAAACGGACCTCCAATGTGTCTCTAGAGATCCTTTAATAACACTGTTCTGATCTAGATTACTGAACAGGGTGTTGTTGCAGGACACAAAGTCCTTCTCCAGACAAACAAAATAACTTGACAGCGTAAAGGGTAAGCTCACCTCACCCACCACCGATGTGTAGCGACCACACGGGTGACACTTCTGTGCCAGGACACGCCCCACAGGTCAGCTGTGAGGAGGGGAGGTAGGGTTTGTGACAAACAGGGTTAGGGTTGGATGAGAAGGTGGACTGAAATGCAACGAGGCCTTGTCTTCGTTTTGTCGTCTCAGTTTGAGGACGTTCGGAAATATATTTAAGAAACCCTTTGTTTTTGTTTTTACACTATTTGCGAAGGGGACGAGTGATGTCGGCTGCACCCCTGGCAGGTCTGGGGTACAGGCTGTGGCAAATTTCTAAATCGAGAAGTGGCAGAACAAAAAGTGAGCGCATGACGGGGGTGACCAGGGGGGTGGGAGATAATGGACCACATAACACAACAACGTTATAATAAAGAATTACACCGTTGCATTTGCATAGTGGGATATTAGGACAAAAGAGGAGCTGGTAGAAGTTGTACACAGGGAATATTTGTGGCCTAGGGTCCAGGGAACAGTTGCCTTCTATCAGCGAATTTCACAATATTCTACGTCACCTTCCCTGACTGAAGAGTGAACATCTTTTAATAACAAGTAATAAGAATGATGTGTACTTGCACAAGGACAAACAAAAATCAGAATCTTTAGTGTGGAGTTGTGTAAAGTCATTGTACAAGTATATGGACCAAAAGCCTCTACCTTGTTCAGAATGGGCTAATTGGGTGTTGCCACAATGTTTTGGCAGCATACAAACACACTAAAGTCTTTGGTTCTCTATCGGTGTTGTCCCCAAGTTCTATTTAAAACATTGCGAAGGGCCTGTTTCAGATGCTGAATTCCTGTCCGCAGGTTACCGTTTCACACGCTCAATAAACCATCAGTCTTCTCGGGCTACATTTAGTCATACTCCTGGTGTGCGTATTCATCCAAATTTAATTTATTTCGGTCCTGACAGCAGTAGCCAGACTAACTGAAAAGTTTATCAAATGTTTTCCATTCATCAGGAGCCCCCCCCCTTCCTGTGGCCCCTCCCAAAGTTCATTCATTCACTCATCACAGCAACACAACACTCAGTGAAGTAGAAGGGACTGAAGGAAACCAGCCCAAATCAAAATGTAATTCCAGGAGGACTTTGTCAAGTTCCTTCATTAGTGTTTGAAAAACCCGTGCATTACAGCACATCCCACCAACAGAACTCACACAGTACATGCCTCCCGCTGAATCTTCTTCATTCCACTCAGGCAGTCCCTCTGCTAGGTTTTCATCATATTATGAGTTCTGCTCTTTTATGATAAGATTCACAAGCTGGAGATCAAGCTGAAATGTAATGATGGACGATAAGCGTGAATTAACATTAGCTAGACGGTTAGGCTAAATGTCTATGATGTTTTATAAATGTTCTTAAAGAGTAGGAAGGTTATATTATGTAGGAAGGGTATATTATAAGGGGTATTATACGATAAAACAACACGAGGAAGACAGACATAGGGGAAAAAAGCTGTAATATAACCTCCAAATCAGTGAGACTGAACAGAACTCCTTTGATCACTGGTTAGTTATTAATTGTCTTTACCTGGTCATTTAGATCTTAATTAGGAACTTTTCTAGCCTGGTGAACACAGCAGAGGACTTTTATTTTGTACTGTTTCCACCTCTGCACCCGTAGGTGCTACATCTGTTCCAGGGCACTATAATGAGATGAGGCAGCCCCACTGAAAGAATCAAATTCTTGGCATGCCCCATCTTTACAATGGTATGATAGAGGAAACACTTACCCCATTCACCGGATAGGTCCTCCAGTCCAGCTCTCCTAGGACAGCTGTAGTGTCCAGCAACACCACTGGGGAGAGAGAGAGAGAGAAACAGAGAGAGTGAGACAGAAAGAGAGATAGAGTGAAAGAGAGAGTACTGTATGTCTATAAACACAGTATGGCTAAAAGCACAGTATTGACTAAAAGCACTGTATGACTAAAAGCACAGTGTACAGCTAAAAGCACTGTATGACTAAAAGGTCTGTATATCTACAAACACTGTATGACTATAAGCACTATATAATTAAAAGCACTGCATAGCTAAAAGCACTGTAAGGCTGAAAGCACTGTATGACTAAAAGGTCTGTATATCTACAAGCACTGTATGACAAAAAGCACTGTATTGTTCAAAGCACTATATAATTAAAAGCACTGTACAGCTAAAAGGACTGTAAAGCTGAAAGCACTATCTAACAAAAAGCACTGTATGGCTAAAATCACTGTATGGTCAAAAACATTGTATAGGTAAAAGTACTGTAAGGTTAAAAGCACTGTATGACTAAAATCGTTGTAAGTCTAAATGCACTGTATGCCTAAAAGCACTGTACGGCTAAAAGCACTGTTCAGCTAAAAGCACTGTATGGCTAAACACACAGTATAGCTAAAACACTATATAGCTAAAAGCACTGTTCAGCTAAAAGCACTATATGGCTAAATGCAAGGTACAGCTAAAAAACAGTGCTTTATATAGCTAAAAGCACTGTATGACTAAAAGCACTGTTCGGCTAAAAGCACTGTTCGGCTAAAAGCACTGTATGACTAAAAGCACTGTTCGGCTAAAAGCACTGTATGACTAAAAGCACTGTTCGGCTAAAAGCACTGCAAAGGTACAAACCACGTCAAACCTGGGTAGGAGTGAATTTTATTAAAATTCCAGTCAATTCAAGAGATAAGCAAAAAAATCTAATGCTATTCAATTGAGGAAACATTGTAATTTTAGTCAAAGTTTGGTTAATGCAGGAAATTAGCAGGAATTCTAACAACCTCAGCCAATTTAAATGACCCCAATCCTATCAGCAAGCACAACAGAAAACCAACAGGAAATAAAGGCCAACATTTTCACTTGTTCAATTCAGGGACCGATGCAACATATTCTCCACTTTAAAAAACATCATCATCATCAATCGATATTTTAACACCGTATTTCGTTCCTGAGCCCTGAAAACTTGAATGCCACTTTAGTTTTGCCTCACCATTTTACAGCATTGATTGAGACTTGTTCTGTATTTCTGAACACAGTGAATGTGAAGTGTCCCGGAAATAATGTGAGCCGTTCTGAAATAACATGGAGCGAGAGTCAAGTCGAGTGGTTTTCATTAAGAACAGGGTCAGAGCTGTTGCATAAACATGGCTTGATTTTGACATAAACTGAAGTAATTTGAGGATGTATATGTGTGTGTGTGTGTGTGTGTGTGTGTGTGTGTGTGTGTCTGATAACCAAATTTGGAGGCCAAGTCATTGCCAATCCAACATCCCTGGCAAACCGCCGGTTTATTTAAATATAATAGTGCTCACCATCGCCTCCGGTGGGCAGGTTTTGGGTCATAAAATGACGTCCAACAGCACTTGGACAGTGACACATTTTCCGTTTTTTTTTTTGTCCCTATATCCCTGCACACTGGATTGTAAATGATACAGTGACCACTGGGTTAACTGCAGACTCTTAACTCTACTCCAACTCCTTCACTGTACATACAGTGGATATTTTCCAGACCTGGATACATTTATAATAGTCTTCGATCTGTTGTGATCTGGCTCAGATGCGTGTGTGATCCTGGTTTTACAGACATTGTTCCACACAGGGGTTAGGTTCAGGGTAAAACATACTCTTGGAATTAGTGCTATAACTCAGATTCGTTTTTAATTTAGGCATTAAGGGATTAGGGGTTAGGTTAGGTTTAGGTTAGGGTTAAGGGAAAGAGAAAATTGGGAGTAACTGATCTGCTCCCCACAAGGACAGACATTTATAAATGTGTGTGTTTGTTTGTGTGTGTTTGTGTGTGTGTGTGTGTGTGTGTGTGTGTGTGTGTGTGTGTGTGTGTTGTTGTATACTACAATACCAAGGCTAAATGCAATAACTCCAAATTTAGTAAACAAAAAAACAGAATTTATTATAATAGCCAGAGCCTGGTTTCCCAACAGCTTTGAAATGTAGGTTCACAAGTGTTTTAATGATGCATCTTTCCTGTAGCAGCCAAAGACATAGTGTGCACTTCCCCAAATCCCACACTGACGAGATATTACATAAGTATGTTGTTAGACCGTATATTGATACTAACAGGATTAAAAGAAAGTCAGCGATGCTCTCCGGTTCCGCTTTCTCCTTTCTAATTTTAGTACAACATTAGAATTACTCCATAACAACACTGATATTGAAGAAAATACACTTTCACCTTTGACCCCAAGCACAGAGGAGTGTTATTCCAATGCTTACCACTTAATAATAACAACAATGGCCTGAATCAACACTGAGCACCTCGACATGATGGAAACACTGAGGGCGATATATATATCACATATCATACCTTTGTGCAAATTCGTTACATATGATACGATTTTGTAGCATTCGTAAAATATGATACGTTTTAGCAAATTCGTAATGTATTATATACGTTTTGGTAGCGCATTGTAATGCACCCTAATGTAACGTAACATATTATACAAAATAGGGTGTTACAGATTTACGTATAATGTTACATACTCCCCTGAGACCACGTTGCAAAATTCGATGTTCCACAAGTGTCTCTGGCTGTAGTTAAAGAAGAAGTAATTTCAACTTGGGAAAACAGCTTGGAGATTTAAGGAAACTGCTAAAAATGAGCTTCAACTTTAAGGTACCTGACACACGAATAACCGTCTTGATCTGAATATATCATGGAGTAACAGAAGAGCAGTCTCACTTGAAGATAACATACTTGTCAGATGTTAAAGTTATTTATTGATTTAGTTACTGCTTGTTCCTTTTGTATGTCAGTATGGTCAGAACCCCTTAACCCAGGTGATATGTGGACTTTGGTCAGAACCCCTTAATCCAGTTGATATATGGACCTTGGTCAGAACCCCTTAACCCAGCTGATATCTTGATAATTATACAACTTTCTTTGCTTCCCTACTACCCTTTATTACGTGAAAACAGTTAATTACAGTACTTTTTCGTCCTTGCTTTATTCTACTTCTGTTTCTCCCTCTCATACGAATTCACACTCTCTCTCTTTTGAGAGTATGAAGGGTAGAGGCGGTAAGAAAGATAGAGGAAGATTGGGAGAGGGACAGAAAGAGAGTGAGATAGACAGTGCTATAGTTTGAGTCAGATACTTTTCCAGCACCTCTCAGATTTATTATTATTGATATTTTTAGTATTTATTCCGGCACTTATTCGGACCGGATCTAGCACCTGACGCACTTTATTTGTCTTTTTCCATCAATATGTTTGCTTTGCACTTTAAAAATTCTACTGAATTTCTAACCTCAGCGCCACCTGACTAGATTGTGAACGTTTTAGCTTTGTATTGTCTGCTATTCGCACTACTGAAGTGATTGAATCGATCACAACGATTTAGTCCTGTCGCTGAGTCAAGCTACCGGACCAGGTGAAAAGACCTGCTTGCAATTATTTATTTATTTATTTTTCTTGATATCCACTTGCTTGGAAATGTAAACAAATCTCCCATGTCAATAAAAGCCCAAAGAATTTTATTTAATTGAGTGAGAAAGACAGCGAGAGAAAGATAAAATTAAAAAGAGAGAGGGAGGGAGATGTAGAGAGAGCGTCTGCATCTGAAATGTCAGCCATTGTTCATTATTATCCATGGGCCATGGTCAAGTATAATGTACGATGGAAGGAAAAGGGTGCCATCTGGGAAGTAGACAAGAAAGAGGAAGTTCTAAAAGAAGAGAAGATTAGGAGCCGAGACAGTTATGATATTGACTAACAGAATTTTACTAAAGAGCAGAGCTTCTGTACAATTATAGGCAGAGAGCGAAACATTTGTATGTATACATTGACAGAGAGACAGATAGGGAGAGACAGAATGACAACAAAACCCTAAATAATGTATGATAATGTTGCATGATAATAATGTATGTTAATGTTGTATGATAATAATGTATGATAATAACGTATAATAATGTATGATAATAATGTATGTTAATGTTGTATGATAATAATGCATGTTTATGTTGAATGATAATAATTTATTATTGTTTGCTTTTAGCGAAAACTAATGTCATAACCCAATTAGTAAGTTTTACCCTGAACCTAACCCCTAACTCAGAAATAGACATTCCTTGTGGGGAAGGGCTGAAATTCCTTGTCACCACATACATGTATAGTAAAACCAGGATCCCAGCATTGTAATCTGTGTAAATTGTAACTCAAAACCCAGAGTACCAAGAGTTAAGGAATAATGGACTATAGTAACACACACACTCTCAGACACACACACACACACTCAGAAATACACACACTCAGAAAAACACACTCTCAGAAACACACACTCTCAGAAATACACACTCTCAGAAACACACATACTCTCAGAAACACACACACACTCAGAAACACACATACAGTCAGAAACACACACACTTTCAGAAACAGACTCTCAGAGAAACATACACACATTCTCAAAAATACACTGTCACAAACATGCACAGTCTCCAAAACAAAATCACAAACGCAGACTTTTAGGCAAACGCACACACACACAAACACACTCACAAACAGACACACACACACACACACACACACACACACACACACACACACACACACACACACACACACACACACACACACACACACACACACACACACACACACACACACACACACACACACACACACACACACACACACTCAGAGACACTCAGACACATATACACACACTCAGAGACCCTCAGACACATATACACACACTCAGAGACATTTTGACACATATACACACACTCAGAGACACTGACACATATACACACACTCAGAGACACTCAGACACATATACACACACTCAGAGACACTCAGACACATATACACACACTCAGACTCTCAGAACGAGAAGCACTTATGTTGTTAGACTAAATCATATTATACTGTCTAGACCCCCACTTTGCCTCTGATACACAATCACTGAGAAACCTACGCAGCTCAATCTCACTTTTCCCGACAGTCAATGGAAAAAACACATCAGACTTTTCTGTAAATAAAAACCAGAAAGATCAAGAAAACATTCAGAGTAAAGTCTTTACAGTAACTCTATGCTAAAAGTGCCCGGAAAAGTTCTAGCAAAAGTCTAAGGTAACCTCTCAGAAACCAAGCCTCTGTTTTCAATTCACTATTTTGCCGGTGCTCAATCTGCTTGTTGAGAATAGAGATTAAGTCCAATCCTGCAGGCTGTCTTTCCCAGTGAAAGACAGGCCTGCTAGGTAATACATCAACGACAAGGTATCACAAGAGACAGGCAGCAAATGTTCCTCAGGTCTATCTGTCAGTCTGTCTGTCAGTCTACCAGACTTGCCTGTGAGATCTCCCTAAATAGGCCAAATAGAATCTCTGTCTGGAAGGAAGGAAAACACATCGATGAAGAGAGGGGTCGGGTGGTTGAGGGAGAAAAGGTGAGAGAGAGGGAGAGTGAGGAATGAGAGAGACAGTGAGAGAGAGGGGTAAACAAAACACCTAGCCTACATTCTGTGTGCGAGATCTGACTAAGAGACCACAGCCATTCCGTTCCGGTGTCAAGTGTCACTCATATCTGTGTGTGTGTGTGTGTGTGGGGGGGGGGGGAACGTGTCCAAGGGGAACAAGGCTAGATACACACTCACAGCTACACACACTCTCAGATAATTACTTTATTATCTCGTAGTGGTGGCTGTGCAAACACATAACCAATCATAGACAAGTCCACACCAGAACACAGAGTATCCCCAATTCCAAGACATGTATGTGTTTAGTAGTGATACTTAGTGATATGTTAAGCAGTGATAACGTATGTATGTGTTTAGTAGTGATATGTTAAGCAGTGATAACGTATGTATGTGTTTAGTAGTGATATTTAGTGATATGTTTAGCAGTGGTAACATATGTATGTGTTTAGCAGTAATATTTAGTGATATGTTTATTAGTGATATTGTTTAGTTTAGTAGTGAGACTATGTATGTGTTTAGTGGTGATATTTATATTTAGGAGCAATATTTAGTGATATGTTTAGCAGTGATACTGTATGTTTAGTAGTGATATTTAGTGATATGTTTAGCAGTGATACTGTATGTTTGGTAGTGATATTCATGTTTAATATTGATATGAGAATGTTTAGCAGTGATAAGTGTTTAGTAGTGATAATTATGTGTTTAGTAATGAATTGTATGTTTAGTAGTGATATTTATGTGTTAAGTGATTTTAAAGGGGAAACACCAGTACAGTTATAAATTAGAATATTTTTACTATATATCTAACATAAATTACTATATATCTCACACCTTTAATGACAACTATGTTTGTCATGATTCTGTCGTGTCCTGATCTGCTGCAGACATGGTGAAGAATACGTTTGGAATATTGCATCGCAATACATATGAAATTGCAAGACTCATAACGCATAGAGAATCATGAGAACTGCAATACATATACCTGTAGGGGTGGGTATTGGCAAGTACGTTGCGATACGGATACACATGTTATAATTCAATACATCACGATTCATCACGATATCACAGCTGAATCACGATACTTACATAAGTGCTAAAGAAAACCTCAAATAATATTAGGCTATATACTTGAAAGGACAATCTTTAGCTAATCCCCATGACCACCTCCTAATAACTAAGTTCTAAATTTAGACCCCTTTAGACCCCAATAGAATTCAAAATTGCTGCTGTTGATTACTGAAAATTCTCAAAATAAATCATATTTTCTCACACATTTCAAACAAACAGACATAGCACAAAAACCAAAACCAAATTACAATTAAAAGTTAGCTTTGTTTTAAAGAGCACGTACTCCTCTTTAATTTGACAACACATTCATGTAACTTGGAATAATATAATTTGTTTTCTCCCATTAAAAATCAATAGAAAGAACGAACGTGTAAGTTTGCATAAAAAGATATATTGCGACGAGATTTAGCCAGCAGTCAAATTAGGTCCGTACAGCTAATATGATCATAATAAAGTAAGCACAAGGCAAATCTCAAAACATACGAGTTTTTATAAATGATAAGGGGAAGTATGTGGCGTACATCTTTTGGCAGATGCAGGACATCATCGCGATCAAGTGACAACGTCGTCAGCGAAGCACAACATTACTGCTTCTTGGCTAGCTAGTGAAAGTAAGAGCTTGTTGCTGCACAAGCGGAATATTTGCGGGCAGACAACTTAATTTTAGTCTGACAGATGAAACAAACCGGACAATTAGCTGTCTTGTTAGCAATGGCATTTTCCATATTTGAATGAAATTGTAAGAAACGGGAGAAAACAACCAACTAGTCAGCCGGTTACACAGCTACTGCAACGCTTTCCATTACAAGACTGAGCAAGCAACCATTTGAGCTCCACAGCTGATGTGCTTGTCTATCAAGTTATCACGACAGGGTTGCTGTTGTCATCTAGAGGATATTACCAACATTTCACAGCATAAAGTATGGACAAAACAAAACTTATAGCCACAGTTTATTTCTTACCTAGACATCATTATCGCTTTCAATTACGTTTCTAACCTCGTATCACCAAACACAGAAACAATCTCTTCTAACGTAAAAAGTCGTTGCCGCTTTGACGCTAGCATTTTGAGTATATAAATTAATAAAACAAAAAAAAGTAAAATGACAGCATACCCTTTTCTGGTTACTTATTAATGACGACATCCATGGGAATACAGTAACAGGCTTTTATCAGGTAAATATTGTGATATAAACACAACTATTATTGTTAAAGAAACATGCCCGTTCAGCGACCGCTATAGTAATTTAAAAGACTGATGTCGACAGCATAATAAAAAAAAACAATTCTAGAGATCAGAATATCGATACAATAATGTGTAAAAAAGAATCGCGATTTTACATTAAATAGTTGTATTGACACAGCACTAAATACATATACTGGTGATTCATGCGAATCATAATAGATTCCTTTAGAACGGACCGTTATTCTGACCGGTAGTGAAGAGAAAATGGAACTGTTGGGGTAAATAACTCCCTCACCCAGACAACCCATTCTCCTCCAGATATAGAAATTAAGCTAGTCATGGCAAGCTATTGAGTTATGTAGTTGTTGAGTAAGTCTTTTAATCAGTCTGTCCGTCTCCCAGCCATTTCAAAGATCCCCCTCGGATGGCATGCCACTCCCCACACTGTCAAAATAGAAAGACTCAAAACACTGTGCAGCGAGTCATCCTTGACCTAAGCTGAGATCTATTGTTCAGAGGGTGCCTGAATGTTAACCTAATGTACGTGTTATGACACGCTGAAAGTGTTTTTATAAAACAGAAGTCCTCTGAAACACCCAAAGTGGTTCTTCAAACTGAATATTGATGTTTTTAACCAGAGAGAATTATGAAAAACCTTTTTAGGGTTTCAGTACATTCATTAAAAGGCAGCAACAAAATGGAAGACAAAGATAAGGACCCATGGGGAATATGTTTGTGGAATATTCACGACCATTCTTTATTTAAACAGAATAGAAACAAGAGACAGAGAAGGGGTGGGTCAAATGTGGGAATTGAACCCCTCACATCTGGAGCAGTAACCCCGTGCATTTAACTGGAAATTACAAACTCTATCACACAGCCACCCTTCAAAATGTTTTCTGGGGTGAACTGAAATTGACTAATGTTGAAAATGCAACACTATATGAACAACATTTAATGAGTAAAACCAAAGATAGAGATTGTAAGTTATTTAACGGAATTATTCTTCTCACAAATGATGGCTAAAATGGGATAAAGTGGGACATCGGCATAATTCCTTTAATTTTGTCTTGCTGAATCATAGAAGGACCTGAGCCCCGGGCGTCAGGACTACCTGACCTGACAACTCCTAGCTGTTCTTGTCAAAGTGTTGAGTTACAGATCTAGTTTCTAGCTTATGATTCCTGCCGTCACTGCCCACAACCCACCTGGTCGTCCCTGTCCACCTGGTTGTACTTGTCCTTGTCCACCTGGTTGTGCAGTTGATCTGGATTTTGTTTAAAGACTCTGAACACAGCCCGTCAGCATTTATTATTCATTTATTTATCTTTATTAGACACTGCATCAGTTTCTCGTTGTTGCTTGCTCTTCTGAGTTTTAGGCTTGGTATCTGTATAAGCACTTAGTGACATCCGCTAATGTAATAAGGGCTTTGTTAATTATTTTTTTATTGATCACCAAAACACCAAAATACTCTTTTCAATCTTTCTGTGAGTGCTCCCAGTCTCTGGTTAGTTATTGCATGACACGATTTAATAATTTTGTCTAATTGAAGTTGGTGGCAGCTCAGTTGCCACTATTTCCGTTGTTTCCATGCACATCATTTAAGCAGTTTATATAGGATATTGGGCTATAGTCAAATATAGTGCACTCAGTAGTTAATAGTGTCTTTTGGGATGCACACTGAGAGAGCTAGGTAGGTGCAATCTGCTCTGACTCCCTGGTGCTCCACTGATTCTTATTGGGGGCTTTTTAATTCAAAGTGGATGAGTAAGCTTCCTTTGCAGCCTTTTATCCACTTGAGTTAAAACTGACTGGTGAGGGCTTTTACACAAGTACTTTCTCAGTGAGACTACTGGAGAAAACACACACACTCGGAGGAACAAGCCCTGTGTACGTATGCGCCTGTGTGTGTGTCTGTGTGTATAAGGAAGATGTTTTTGAAATAAAACGTGTGGGAGTAAAAATTTGTGTTTGTGACTTCAGAGAGCATCTTCAAGAGGCATGTGTCAACAACAGCCACACAAAACAATAAAATGTAATAAATCACAATGAGCGACATGTCGGCTACACATCCGGATCTGCTTAAGTGGCAGGGTGACAGCTTACAATAAATGATGAATGTTTCGATAAATTTCGACAAATGGTCGAAATATTTAATACCGAATTTTCTACCCAAGAAGTCACTTCATAAAACCAGAATACGCACCTTGATTGGTATGATCCGACATTATACTTCTGACCAGCAAAAATAAAAGACAATATTTCCTGCCGAAAGACATTTCTGAAATATCCACTGGTATGTCCAGGAGTCCACTGGTCGAATGGAAAGAAATCCACAAAATAAATCCAACGAACGAAGTTTTTTAATATCCTGAAGGAACAAGAAACGGACCAACTAGACACAGGCACCGCACGCGCAAGCTCTGCTGTCAGAAGCCTGTCTTCCCGCCACAGGGAGAGGCATGGAGACAGTTTACAAGCCAAGCCATTGCGCGCGACGGTCAACCACTTTACGCAATAGAAGAAGTTAAAGCTAAAACAACAATTAACAATAATAATTGTGATTGTCTTCCTCCCTTCCAACGTGACAATTATGTTAAGCAACAAGAGCTTTATGGTCTGTAGTCCATCTTTCAGGATATATCACCCTCCTGTCCTCGATGGATTTTCCTTAGTATTTTCTGATGTCTGTAATATGTTGCTTTATATAGCCTAGTTATTTATTTGTCATCCAGTCCTGGTCGACTGTGCTTGTTTACCAAAGTTGTTCTAGCCTTACAACAATTTTCGCACAAACAACAGCATATTTCCATCTGTCGCCATCAATGGTCAACAACAGTCTGAAACCCATTGACAGTAAACGTTAAGTGGAGGTCCAATGAAAAGCCGTAGTTCATTGTTTATCAGTCTCGTCGCAAGCTGTGAACCGCTGGTGGAGAGAGAGAAGCGGGGGAGAGATGAGCTCTAGAGGTGTCGGCTGGCGCGTAGACGTAACGGATAAAATGCTCATTTCGCTGCACTGTGCAAAGTGACGAACCATGGATTATTCTCTTTCAAACTTTAAGGTCAACTGCCGTCCTTTGCTCACCTGTATCCACCTCTCTGATTCTCTCTCTCTCTCTTTCCCTCTCTGTATTTATGTATAGCTATATCGCTTCGTATAGAGATTGACATCAGCGCATAGCCCAAAAACATGTGAATAACAGAGGAAGAGAAAAGGAGATGGGAGTATTCTTTTTTGAGTAAAACTTATTTCATAGAAACAAACAGATCCCATCTTATTAGTATATGGCTGTCTTCACATGTGGCTATTTCAATCCCCCAGTTTTCCAGTAGCCTATTATACGTTACTCTGTCTCCCTGCAGACACACCATATGAAACAACATATGAAATGGGTACGAAAACAGTCAATATTACAGTATTTCGAATTGTAGTGTTCACCCTATTCCCTATTTAGTGGGCAAGGGCCCAAAAGAAAAAGGGTGCCATTTGGGGTGCATATTTGTATGGTTGGTGGTGTCTGTTTCAGGTCTGCTGTGTTATAGGCTAATAGCTGCATTAGATGTCGGGAGCTAGGGAACTATTTCTGGCTGCTAGCGGAGCAGACTGCAGGCCAGGAAGACAATCAGGTAACTCGAGAAGTATCTGGGGGCATTAAATTACAGCCGGACATTTTGGAAGGTAGATACCTACTGTAATATCTTTAGGCGTCTTTCTGGGAATGATGTGCCAAACAGCTGTACATTCATATGTGCCAAATACAAGACGTAAATGTACCCCGAGGGTATTCTTCTGACAGGAGTCATTTAGAAGTGACCGGACCAGGGGTAATTGATCAGTTTCAGATCAATAACCAATTTAAATATACATAAAATCAAACATTCATTTGGTTTCTAGTCAAACCAATGTATTATGCAATAATAGAAAAATATGAATGGAGTGCCTTGCCTCTGTGTGTGTGTGTGTGCGTGTGTGTGCGTGTGTGTGTGTGTGTGTGTGTGTGTGTGTGTGTGTGTGTGTGTGTGTGTGTGTGTGTGTGTGTCTGCTAACTGTGCTTGTCTTTGTGTAGCCTACCCTCAGTGTTTATAATTATGTCAGATTACGTTTTATAAGTCTCTCCACGACTGGCGCACAGCTCTCTGGTAATGAACCAGTGTGAAATCGTTAAAAAGTAATTGTGCGCTCGTCGCGGGGATAAGCGGCCGCGGCGGGACAAAGCGATCCTGACACAAAGAGGATTTCTCAACGGCGGGCTCCTGACGGCCTTACTCTCTGTGGCTAATGGTCTGTGAACTTTAATCTGTCGCTAGGTGATGGCGAGGAATGAGGAACCTGGTGTAAATCCTGGGGAGGGGACGACTTAGACCGGGATGTTTGGTGGTGTCGTGACCATGAGATGCAACGGAGTTTCAGAGAAACAGGACGCACACAGGTATAAGAGGGGCATTAGATAACAGTCTTACGGACATTTAAATTCCGGCTCGCAGTAGGCAAGGCTACGTAGGACGATGGTGCTAAGCCACAGACTGATCAGAACCTTGGACAGCGCCCACCGGCCGGTGTAGAATAATAGCTGAAAGGAGGTTGGGGAAAGAAGAACGATTGCCTCCTCAATAGTCTGTCCACGCTAAGCACTATCTAAATTATTAAGTAGGTGAGGAGTTTTTGTATGTGGTTCAATGGGAGTCGACTTTAGAGAAGTTATTTTGCTATGTGAGGCTTATTTGGCCTAATGGAAGTTTTATCATGTTTAAGAGTGTGATTGGTGAGCGCCCACCAGGGGAATATAGCGGCGATCAGCCAGAAAGTTCAGCTCCGTAGAAAGTCTGGCAGTTTAACAACATGGACAACTTTCATTGGCCTATCTAAAATCAACTCAAATGACTATTTTTCTTAGCCTAAATATTCGTTGAGCCTTGATTTTGATTCGTTGAGCATGTGTCATACTGAAAGGTCAGAGTTCACCACAGATAACTATTCTCCATCGACGCAATCGGGAAATTGGAAATCAATTTGTAACAGGACGGTACCACTCGAACTGATCTCTCTCGTACCTCCCAAAGGAAACTGGGACAGCTTGAAATTAGTGGGGCCAAACCAATTTTTGCCTAAAAACATAATTTATGCTAACAACCATCAATCATTCAATAAGGTTTTGTTTGTGAGGAAGCCTTAGTCTCACCATCCTAGATTTATGTAAAGACACTTGTGCTTCAACAGACACTATACCCAAAGACTGACACTTAGAACGAAGGCTAAGTAAAATTTGACCAACATTAACTTTACCTTACCAGCTTAGCCAGTCACCGGATATTGAACTAGATAGTTTGTGTCTGTCCCTGTGTGTGTATGTCTGTGTCTCTGTGTGTGTATGTTTGTGTCCCTGTGTGTGTATGTCTGTGTGCCTGTGTGTATGTCTGTGACCCTGTGTGTGTATGTCTGTGTCCTTGTGTGTGTATGTCTGTGTCCCTGTATGTGTCTGTGTCCCTATGTGTGTATGTCTGTGTCCCTGTGTGAGTATATCTGTGTGCCTGTGTGTGTATGTCTGTGTCTCTGTGTGTATATGTTTGTGTCCCTGTGTGTGTATGTCTGTGTGCCTGTGTGTGTATGTCTGTGACCCTGTGTGTGTATGTCTGTGTGCCTGTGTGTGTATGTCTGTGTCCCTGGGTGTGTATGTCTGTGTCTCTGTGTGTGTATGTCTGTGTCTCTGTGTGTGTGT
>JACXGI010013110.1:0-21432 GCA_016801175.1 Esox masquinongy | reverse complement strand
TTATTACCCTCCTATAATTAATCACAGGGGTTACAGTTTATTACCCTCCTATAATTAATCACAGGGGTTACAGTTTATTACCCTCCTATAATTAATCACAGGGGTTACAGTTTATTACCCTCCTATAATTAATCACAGGGGTTACAGTTTGTTTTTACCCTCCTATAATTAATTACAGGGGTTACAGTTCGGTTTTCCTGGAATCTCTTGTTGGACAACCAAAGTTCGATCCCAAATCACCTTCCACCATTTCCCGGCAAACGAATGTTCAATCCCAAATCAGGGTTTTTCCTGCATTGAAAACTCAGTGGCGACTGCCTTCCCCAAATCTCGACACCGCCTCTGTGTCGGCATGGTAAAACACAATTTTTCACTCACACATCAAATACTAGTGAAACACTGCAGCAAGTGTAGAATGTCTCTTACACCCAAGCATGTCAATATTTAAATAAAAATTAACACCTTAACTACATCCAATCTGCATAATATTTTAACATTTCAGATGACTTCTATTACCCAATAATTACAGATTTTTTTTAGAGTTTGTGAGACAAACGAAGATGTTATATTAAAGATCAAAGTCTTTACTGTACATTGTGAAATTCGTTGAGAACAAAATGACATAACAACGGTCAATGGAAACCAAAATAACCAACCAAATGAGGGCTAGATTCAAACACATACCGAAAATCAAAGTAAACCATTGAACTTATAGGCTGTTCCAACTTGTTTGAATTTCATCACGGCAACTCATAATGTGACTCAGTAGTGTGTATGGCCCCCATGTGATGCCCTTCTATGGGCCTCTCCAGCTCTCCTCGTGTAACGGCCCTTCGCCTGGTAGCTCTTTGACACTGTACTGGGAGACACAGCAAACCTTCTTGCGATGGCGTGTATGAATGTGCCATCCTGGAGGAGCTGGACTACCTGTGCAACCTGAATGGGCTGCAGGTACCGCCTCATGCTACCAGTAGTGACAGGAAACTAGCAAAACACAAAACTAGAGAAGAATCAGTCAGGAAGGATAAGAAGAGAGCAATTGTCTTTGGTTACCACCTGCCAAACCATTCCCTTTTTCAGAGTTGTGTTGCTGTTGCCTCTCCAGTGCACCTGTTGTCACTTTCATTTGCACCAAACAGGTGCAATTGAATCACAATCACTTATGCCTCCTAATTGGACAGATTGATATCCCTGAAGTTTAATTGGCTTGTTGTTATACTGTGATGAGTCCGTGTTCCCATAATTTTTTCTGAGTAGTGTATATTCAGTTTACAGTGTAAATAATATACAATATATTTAATTAACTAACAATATAAATACATGAACGTGAAGAAGCTGGATCAGCACAAGTTGCTGAGCCAAGTACAGCAGAACGAAGTTGAGATGGGATAATTGATGTGGCGGCAATGCAAGGATGGAGGTCAAATTATAAAGCTAATATGTGATATCATATTTCTTTTAAATATGTAGCATGTTAGTATGTTAATAATAAATACTGCTTGTATATTGGTTGCTATTAGGGAGGACATTGTGTATTAGCTGCTAAAGTGGACCTGGACAATAGGGCAGATTTAACACTTTAATAGGTATTTTTATCAAGTGTGTAGCTGGATATTATATAAAGTATATCAGAGGGGGCTCTCCGGTTGAGTGCAAGGGTTGGGGTACCACCCTTGCCTAATTTTGAGCCAGGAAAACCCCTGCAGATGTATAAATTACATCTTGGGCCAACACGCCCTCAAGCGTTCTTTCGGAGCAGCTGAGGCATCTGGCAGCTTGTAGATGTATCATGGGGTTTACTTGTGACTCTGGGAAGTTTTATTTTTTTCTCATGTAGCCTTACAGCTCACCAGTGCAAACATACTGGAGAGAAACCTTACTTCTGTTCTGACTGTGGGAAGAGTTTAATTTCATCATCTAATATTGCACACAGGAGGGAAGCCATACTTCTGTCCTGACTGTGGGAATTGTTTGTCTCAGCTAGGTAGTCACCCTTGTGGAATTGTATGAATGTATGCTTATGTTTAGATTTCAACAGAACATCTGTTAATCCATACACAGGAAGTCACATTCTGTCAAAGCATGACAGTAATTAGCCAATGGGATTATGTTATTGTGTTGTGTATTCTGGATTGCGATGTCTTTAAAGTAGAGGTATGTCCGGAAGTTTCTTTGAGATGGAGTCTGTAACATCCTGAAACAAGACAATCAAATGCTGCAATAAATGATTGAATTACTCTCTCCCTTGACAACTGGGTACGGAATAATTTTTTCAACACTATATGAACGGCTGATTTCTTACACCCTGGAGAGAAGTCTTACTCCTGTACTGACTGTGGAACATGTTTCAATCATCTCGTTTCCCTCAAAACACATCAGTTGATACATATTGTAGGATAACCCTACTTCTGAATGTAGGCAGTGCTCTCTGACAATATCTAAACTAACTATTAATGTAATGCTCACAGAAGAGAATACTCACATCTTGTCCTGCCTGTGGGAAGAATTTCTCTTAAATAACGTAAACCTTATTAGAAAGAAATTAAATGCTGATACTTTACAGGAGGGGAGACTAAACTATAAATCACATGCTCACTAATAAGTTCTGGAATTACAAGTTCACATGTTCCCAGATACACACGTCCTTCATCAGTGGGGAATCACAGAGGGACTTTTTAGACTATTTGGGATACTTAAGATCAGATGGTAGTAACTCGAATGGATAAGAATGAAGAAGGAAATGTGTAATTAGCGTTTGACTGACAGTTAGGGGTCTTCACACAGATGGGGAATGTGGTTTGACATTTTGGGGAATTGCTGATGCAACTCTAATGAAATAAAATTTGGCTATGAATTTATGGGAATTTGTGAGAGGGGAGGATGGTCATTGTCATGAAGAGATCTGTGATTGATCTGTATGGATTTTATATTACACTCTTGGTTTCTTAGGTAACAAATGTGATTTCTTTTTTTTTTTTTTTACTTTTTATAGTCTTTATTTATTACATTTTTATCAACCTCTATTAGGTCACTAACCCTAACCCAAAATTACACCTAAAAACAAGCTAAGTAATACACCACAGTCACATAAATTCGTTATAATGAAATACATACAGAGGGACCTGTTGGCAAAATACTTTTATTAAAGCTGCACAATTTGCTCTCTTCTGTGTGTGTGTGTCTGTGTTGTGACAGAGAGATAAGAGATAGTAAAAAAAGAAAAGGAGAAAGTCAGGAGAAGATAAGACCAAAAGAGCTATTAAACTATTTTGAGAAGGAATATTTGATTACATCAGTTTTCATATTCTCTTATGGGAAAACTGAGATTATATTGTGCACTATGTAAAGTGACAGTACAGATGCAAAAAGGAGATCCACAGCATTATGCAGATACTATAATGTTAGCCATAATGTGCATTAATGTCAGTGACACTTAGGCTCTATACAGTTAAAGTTGTGCTCAAAAGTCTGCATACCCTTAGTTCTTAATAATGTGTATTGCCCCCTTTAGCATCAATTACTGCATGCAGTCATTTGTAATAGTTATCTATGAGGCCCCGAATTCTTGCAGGTGGTATAGCTGCCCATTCGTCTTGGCGCAAATGCCTCCAGGTCATGTAAAGTCTTTGCTCGTCTTGCATGAACCACACGTTTGAGATCAGAGTGGCTCGATGATATTATGGTCAGGAGACTGTGATGGCCACTCCAGAACCTTCACCTTTTTCTGCTGTAACCACACTGGACGATCAACTTGGCCTTGTGGTTAGGGTCATTGTTGTGCTAGAAAGTCCAAGAGCGTCCCATGCGCAGCTTTCATGCAGAAGAATGCAAATTGTCATTCATCTTGCCATCAATTTTCACAAGATTCCCTGTGCTAGCTAGCATCATTAGGCTGTTAGTCTTGTGGGGCTATACACAAGTAGGCATTGCGTAAATAATTCCATTCTGATACGTCTCAAAATAGTTTATGGCTACTATACACAATATAAAATAAGGCTGATGGAACATATCAGAATGTTTAGTTTACAATGTCAATATAGCCTACTATTATTTATTAACATTTCAAGTGCAGCGTTGTGCACGGTATAGATAAGTGTGAAATTTCTAAAATGTAATTAGCCAGTACGAAATGCGTACTGCACTCGTGTTATCGTTCGAGTAGTTTAATTAAAGTAGATTTCAGTTCATAATGTCCTTATATGTAACCAAATGTCTATGTGATTTGGCTGTGACATGTTGTGGCTGTTTCTTATGGCCTATTCATCCCCATATTTCTCCCCGAATCCACAACAGTGATTCAGGGGGTCCCTCTGGCTCTTGACCCCCACCCCACTGTGACATCAACATCTGGCTGGCCATTTCAGAGCTTTCCCAGAAGTTGATAAGTCGTCTCCTTCTTTCTCCTATTCCCTTATACTATTTTCCTTTCTACTCCTGCCAACTGTTTGCTTACCACTGAGAAAAGACTGTACAGAAAGACACGACTGTGGGACTTGGAATCATTTGAACAATCTAAATAGTGTAAATGTAAATGGTGTCTAAATAGTATTGTTTCCACTTTGTGTGTTTACTGTGGTGTTTGCACATATGATGTTAGATCAGTGTTGGCTGCTTACTTGGCCCTTATTGTAAAAAGTTTATCTATGTGTAAGGAGGCATAGATACCACATATGATCTAACATCATACGTGGTGATCTAACATATGATGTTAGATCACCACATATGATGCAAACACCACATCTGATGTTAGATCACCACTTGTGTTGCAAACACCACATATGATGTTAGATCACCACATGATGAAAATGCCTCCAGATTCCTAATCCATGGTTGGCCTTCCCCACTGCAATTCAAACATGAGGAATTATTTTTTTTTTACAAAAAACATTACCTGAATATAGTAGAAACATTTTGGTTTGTTTTATCTACTGCTAAATCTATTGTGTTATACTTTCATTCATTTATAATTATATACTGCATTCATTTATAATTCCTACAAACTACAGTGTTATAATTCCTACAAACTACAGTGTCTCCATTCAAATGGAACCAAAAATATGTTTTTACTATATTCAGGTCATGAGCTACAAGCATTTAGATTTGGGTACATCATTTTAGGCGGAAATTGACTTTTTTGCCTGTTGACTAACAGGTTAACATGGATGGAAATATCAGTTGGAAATGTAAGAGCAATGGGAACAGAAGATTCAAACACATTTAAATACTGTAGGTAACAATTTAGGGTATACCCACTTCTCCAGGCACCACAACACCACTGATTTTACCTGTGAGTATATATTGGGATGATGCACATTCAGATGTGTTTTGATGTTTGTAGTATTTTTCCGTCAATTTGTGGTTGCAAACACTGTGTTCGGCAATGGAAACATTGCATTCCGTCTTGTTTGAGTGTACAATACGTGATATTTGAAGTGCCTCCAAATGTTTGCCCTTTTCAACAAGTAATTTGTTCCAGGGGAATGGCCTTAATGAATCCAGTCAATCCATTGCCACCAAATCAGAAAAATCAGACGATTTACTGGAACAACATTTTCCATAGAATGAGAAAGGCAAACAATTCCACTAATGTCCATGCATGCTTTTGACTGCACAAAACAAATCAAAAGCACTTAAGAGTGTCCTTTCCAAAATCCTCCAGTCCAATTATGGTAGTTATATAAAAGACTTTCATCAAAGATTATTTTGTCTCATTTCGTTTTTGGCAACATAAAATATTTTTTGTTTAATTATTGTTTTTTCTGGATGTATTTAGTCAGTTACCGTCTCGTCGACTGCAATTGAATATTTTCATCACGATTTTTCTTGACAAAATTAATGCGAGTTTCCATGTGGGTTTAGTTTGACACACAGGCAGTGTGTGTAAGATTATGGGCATGAAAAGCTTAACACAATGCAAGGAAATGCTGCTGAACAAGGGACTCTGTTCATAACAGCCTCAGTAACAACAACCACAATTATAATAGTAATAATATTAATAACAGGCAATTTCAAATAAGATGCCAAGGAATATAGCACATAAAAACATAACAAAATGTTAAATAATGTATTACTACCTCATTAATATTTAATTTATTTTAATTTATTCTGCATATTCTCTCATTCTCTCTTATTTCCGTTGTTCCTGCGTTTATGTTAAGTTTGAATTGCCTTTATGTAATGCGCTAGACAAACTGGGTTTGCCTTGCTTTTCCTAAGTCACTCATGCCTATAGTACTGACATATTTAGAGATCATGAATGGTCATTATAATTTCGGTGGCTGGCATCTTGACCAGCTAACAGGTCTTACATTGACTAGAGAAGATAAATAAACCAGTGGTTGTGGGTCGAGCAGTTACCCATAATCCCAGAGCTTGCTCTTCCAAAGGAACTCGGCTCTGGGCTGAGATACGAAAGTGTTCCTAAACTGTGCTGATTTTGTCATGGAGAATGACAAATGGTTAATTTGCGGTTTTAGGTTATATTTGATGCTGAAAGCTGTTCATTTATAGGTTGACGATTCCAATGCTTCTAACTGGGAAATGGCCTTTTTGACAAGATGGTTTTACTTCATCAGCTCTAAGCAGGGGCGTAGGTTTGATTTCAAATGTGAGGGGGACAAATATTTTTTGCAAATGCACATGTTTTTGGAATGGCATTTCCAACAAGCTCATATAGGTGTGATGGTCGAGTGTCCGCATACTTTTGGCAATATGGTGTATGGGCACTGGTGGACACATCTCTTTGATTTTGCTAGAATAAACATGAAAAATACTGCTTTCAGCCATTTTATTTAATATTACATAGTTAAGATATTGTCTAGGATGTGTGCTCTTAGTGTGGGTGACAATGTGATCTACATGTAAATTTTGCCTGTACTGTACTTGAATTTCACAACCTCACCTCCCAAGCTCCACCACAACCCTCTGGCATGACTACACTGGTTGACTCAACGTCCTTCAGGTTCTGCTAATAAATATGAACATTCAAGATATGGGCTACACATAACAAAAAATGTTGGTTAAATTATCCAGTTTTATAGACAACTGCTATGTATAATCATTTCACCTCAGCTCTATGGTTGACCTTTTCTCCCTGGATGTCTGATCCTGCTGTGACAGAGAACTCTGTCACGGTCACCATCTGATCCTGCTAAAATGCAGTACAGAATATGACATAAATAGCTTGATCTAGACTGATTCCTGCAGAACCTGATGGCAATGTTTGATATATAAGATCCACATTAAGTTGAAATTTCAAATGACACTATCTGTGTAGGGAACTACATGTAACGTTAGCTAACTTTTCAAGAGATTAACCTAGTTAGTTAGCTAGCTATATCTTGCAATGTCTCATAGATAGCTAGCTGTGGCACTCTGTCTTTGCATAGAAAAACTGCCCGTATGTCTAATTTAAGTCTCTTCGGTGCTAGCTGTGAGTGGAATGACCAGTGTTATGTGTTAGATTGTTTGCTAGCTAGCGAACAAAATGATAGCTAGCATAGCAAGCTGTAATATTTATTTTGCAACTGTAATTAATATATAACGTTTGTTGCAAACCACACTTAACATGGTTGCCGTTTAAAAAAATACACTGATATATTAGGTAATTATCTACCTCATTCATATGTTATGGGAGGTAGTTAGCTAGAGGTAATGTCAGCTAGATTACCGAACTTTCATGAGCCAGATATCACTTTTGCTAGTAGCAACGACAGCCTCCACTCTACTTGGGTAACTATCTCCGCGCGCATGTCCTTTCCAGCAACTACCTCAAAGCAAAGTACCTGCGCGTGTTCCAAAAGCCAGTCTTAATTACGAATTACTGTCCTGCCTCCGCACCGTTCTAAAGCACTGTTTCAGCTTTTGCATTGGGACAAAATGCAATTTTCAAAAAGTGGAGCGGACATGTCCCACTCATTTATAATGAAACATACGCCACTGGCTCTAAGTAATCTCATATGGCATTCTTGAAATTCTGATGTATTATTGAGTAAAATGAAAATGGGTAACGCTTCATCCGCTGTGTGGTTGGATAAGTATTCGTACTGTGGAATCAGAAATCTGATTCTGAATCATGGACACCAGGACTCTATCTGGACATAATCAACGGAGCTACTCGCCCCTGAACACCCGAAGCTAAGTACCATTATTATGCTTCATCATTGTAGTTGTAATTTCAACACGTTGGACTATCGTCTTCGAGTAAAGATAGCAGATTTAGAGGCTCGGCTTCAGACGCAAATGTCAGGACCGAGGTGAAATCAGTTTTATATTCGAGATTCAACAGACATTTACATTCGTTCCTCCGTTCAGGCTCCCTTCCACATTTAGGGACCGAGGTAAAAGAGTAAACCAGGTAATTGCCGAAATGTCAGAAGACGAATATAGTATCACTATGGACTCTCATCAACATCATTCCACATGCTAAATATTATACCACATTGGAAATCAAAAGTGGTATAATATTATACCATATTGTCACAAAGATCTTTATTCATGTATCACTACTCAATAAATTAATGGAAAACGTTTATTTCAGTCTTTCTTCAATATCTTTTTCAATAATAGTCATAGGAACTTCAAACCTGGTGTATATTATTCTAGAAATAGGTGGCCTACTTGTTCAAGCTTTGCTTTGGTGAAAAAGTAATTATTGATTTATTACTAATCAATAAATCAATGGAAAAACGTTTTTCGGCATTTCTTCAATGTCTTTTTCAATTATTGTTATAGGAACTTCAAACCTGGTGTATATTATTCTAGAAATAGCTGGCCTACTTGTTCAAGCTTTGGTTAGGTGAAAAAGTCAATATGGATTTATTGATAATCAATAAATCAATAGAAACACCTTTAATTCAGTATGTCTTCAATATCTTTTTCAATGATTGTCATAGGAACTTCAAACCTGGTGTATATTATTCTAGAAATAGCTGGGCTACTTGGTAAAGCTTTGGTTTGGTGAAAAACTCTATTGATTTATTACTAATGAATAAATCAATAGAAACACCTTTAATTGTGTATTTCTTCAATATCTTTCAAGATGTTTAAGAAAATGTTTTGAGAGGTACATTTTCTTAAACAATTAATACATTCAGTTTATGTCAGTATTTAAGTAATACGTTGGCCTCTTATTTTGAAATTTTCCTAATTTTCGTGACCCGGAAGTGTTTTTTAACGTTGCTTGTTTATGCCGTTTTCAAATACACAATTTCATCAAACAACAGACAAGTCGCTTAACTGGTAAGTGATTAAACAACAGTATTTTAATTGTGTCTTTGTTCGGTTTTGTAGAACTACTCGGCGGTGTGAATGTTTAAAGAACAATCTCTAAACCATTATTTTCATCAAAAACCTTCAACGAACATATCCTGGGAACAAAATAAAGCTGTGAAGTTACTGGGACTAAACAACGATGTTTTAGCAGCTACTTAGTTGAATACGCATCGTACCAAGTAACGGGCGGTATATGTACGCTGTCTTTGTTGGTGTTGAGGGAATCGTGGAATGGGAGACGGTACTTGGAAAAGCAATTGACATACGTTGGTAAATGAAATTATTGCTTTTTATATTTACTAATTACTAGTGATGGCATTTCTCGATGCCTCCTCTAGACAGAGCTCACTGAGGGCACCTACTGGTTTAAATAATTAATTGCAGGTCAAATAATGATTACCGCTATTACGTTGCATTGGGTTAACGTAAGGTTTAGTCATCCACATCGATTAGGACTCACGTCAGTCACATTACTCGCAATGCGAAGTCAATATAGGTTATATAACTATAGCCTAAAATGTTTTTTTAACAAGCCTGTTTACAAATGTGTGTATTATTTTCCCCCCTAAATGTTTGTTTTTATATGCAAGAGTAACAGGTAAGTACTGAATGTAAAGGTGAGAGAGACGTAATTTGTGTGATTCAAGTTTACATGTGTTTTGAACTGTTTTTTTTATGTGGACCGTTAGGGGAGAATAATGCGTTTTTACTGGTCAGTGACGGGAGTAAGGGTTTTTGTAACAGGGAAATATCTTGTTAATTTTTACCGAGGAACGCATTTTCTTTCTAGATGGTTCAATTCCAAGAATCACACAAGTAACAATATCCAGTCATCAAACAACTTTCGCCAAATCTCGAAAATGAACATCGTTTCACTTCCTTATATACTCAAACTGGACTCGAAATCAAAAGCGAGCAAATCACGTTGTACAGTGCAGAAGCGAAGCTTCATACTTCATCTAAGGGGCGTTTTCTTTTATCTGAAACGAGTACCGAGGCTTCATTAAGTCTTGATGGACTTCATTTTTATAGCATACCGTTTATGGTTGCAAGCCCTTAAACAGACGGACTGAACTGATGAAATGATCCGGAATGCTCGTCTCTGCAGTACTCATTTCAAAGCAGGCAAAGTTTTGTCCACTGTTTATCACACACAGGCAAAATCAATGATGTAGTTGTAATAATAATGATAAATTAGTAACAGCAGCAACCACAAACCTGGCATTCTCGGTAAGCTATACCGAGGTAAAGTTTGTTTGATATGGGACATTCAACAGATATTCAAACACCAACATGAGATCCTGTTTTCCCGGCTGTGCAACATGTGGGTGTCCTCTTTTAACCATTTGAAAGTGGTTTGAGGTTTCTTAGTCACATGGTTAAGAAGCTATTGAATACATAACTTTGAGGCATGTCATTTATTGACGGTCCCTAACCATAAGCGGACCGCTTTGTACATCGTTTGATTCACTGGGTTATAGTGTGACTGTGTCCGGGAAAACAAGACCTGATCTCAGGTTTCGAATATCGAATATCAAACCAACTTTTCCTTGGTGTAAAGTTATATTCAGTGGTGTAGTGGTGCCTGGAGAAGTGGGTATACTGTAATCAGGGGTGTAGAATTAGGGGGGATGGGGGGGTCATGACCACCCCAATATTACACAGGTCAATGTGACCCACCTGGAAAAGAGTGAAAATCCTGGGATTTTGCTAATGACTCATAATTGTATCCTAATTTATTACTTGGTGTTTGGTAATGAAGGGCCTACTTTGCATCAGCAACACTGACTCAATGACAAACAAGTCATTCATAAGAATACAACTGATGGCACCTTTATTCATATCAACTAGTTTCTAAGTAATTAATCATTTGATTGTTATTCATAAATATAATAATAAATTACGGGTCAGGCAGTCATTCATGCAATGGTATGCAAAATCATGATCCTATTAAATCGCTACTTTTTAATAGGATATTAAACAGACATAATTAGGGTACAATCATTTAGCAATCAATTATTTATTTATCAATCATTGGACACCTCTTTGGAAGTTGAAAACAAACATTTCAGCACCTTATCAACAATTATTAAATGATCAATATGTTTTGATTTTAAATGTAGCCAGAAATGTAATCAGAATGTAGCAACAGAATTTGTCAAACCACTCCAACCACTGACACTATTGAGAGATGCAGAATATAGGTGTAGAGGACACGTACACATTAATAGTGTAGTGAGAACATTTAAACTCCAATAGAGAATACTACAATAGAGAATACTACAGACCAGGTATTCCAAAACAGTTCAAAGGTTCTACCAAAAAAAGTCAAACTTAGGCATGAGTGTGGGTGAGAAAGTAAGCAGGTGATTGAGTGAGTGAGTGAGAGAGGGTGTGTGGATTAGATTGCAGAGGTCCGTTTAGCTACTGATGCCTTTAAGCACAACTAACTTTTCAAAAGGTGTGGCATTTAGACGTCGTTGATGGGGCCGTTTGATTTGTCCAACAAAAGAAAATAAACGCTCTACTGGAGCTGAGGATGGGATGATTGTGTTAAACCTCCAAAAAGGTGCTTGATTAGGGGATACTGCTCCAAAGATGCCAAGTACACGTTTCTCACCTTGACCTTCTTCTTCAGGTATGGATGCCTTTTCTGTTCTGTTCTCATCAAGTGTGGGCAAATTACTGAGTAGGCACCAATCAGAGGCAGCATTTTTATGATGTCATCATTTAGACATTTCACAAACTATTATACAGTATTTTTAAGATACAAGATACAAAAAGCTAAAGTATTTTAATACAAATATGAAGCCATTTTCATCAAATACAAACGACAAAATTCTATTTTTTGTTTGAAATAGAAGTATCTTAAATACTGCCCATCCATGTCTAACACCATGTAGATACATTGGAAACCAAGTCTTTGAACTACCCTAACTTACCCAGTTTCTTGCATCCTAACCAGAGGTTTTTGGACTTTATAGTAAATCTTTCACTTACTTTCTATAGGTCTGGCCAATCATTGTTGTCTATGAAGAACAAAAAACACAGTATACTTAGTAATTTACAGTGAAAGTACAAATAAGATGACCAATTTACACCACAAGATTGCAATATTGTATTAAAATAGAAAGCTGTGTACTGTATGATCCACTCTTGGCCATATGAAAGCTGAAAGATTTTAAATAAGAAATCTAGCTAACTGGCTACCAGTCCTGATGTCAGCTTCCCTACCCACATTTTCCAATTGAACTAGCGGCCATTTCCAAAACTCAAAAATTGTCAACAGTAAAGTTAGCTAAAAAACGTTAGCTAGCTAAGGCAGTTAACGAGGGAGTACTGCCAAACCCCAACATTAACAAATTGGTTTAAGGCAAAAATACGTAATTTACTGATATACTGTACGGCAGTCTGTACCAATGGAGGTACCAAGTCCTTACCATGGAGGATCCGGTTGTTTTCAAAATGTTTCAAAATCTGGAAGTGCACCAGCAGAGCTGGCAGTTTTGTCTGCTGCTCGACTACGTTTATTTGGTTGGACAAATGACAAAGTTGTTTGATGAGTTTGTTTCATAATGTATTTCGGAAGTAACGTTAAGCCTATGGAAATATAATTTTGCCTCGGGGGGAAAAACCCTGAATATTCTGGCATGTAAAAATATTTGCCTGAAGTGATGTAACATCCTGACCTGACTCTCATCAACATCAATCCACATGCTAGTTCATGTTCAAAGGTTTATTTGCCATTTGCAATAACAAGTTACGTCAATGAAATGCTCGGTTTTCCTACTCCCGACAGTGCAGTTAAAAGTTGAAAAGTAACAGTAATTATAATTTTAAAAAGTAAGATAACACAATCAATCAGCAATAACACTATACAAAAACACGCATCAATAATAATAACTATTCAACTATACAAGTGTAGTGCAACGTAAAAGTGACAGGTGTGCATGATATAAAGGGACATCTGTACATGGGCTATGGATGAAAGGGAAGAGGGGTTCCCAAGTTGAGCAACTTTACAGCCTGTGGAAAGAAGCTGTCCCATAGCCTGTTTGTTTTGGACTGAATACTCCTGTACCTTGTGCCTGACAGCAGCTTGGTAAACAGTCCGTGGCATGGGTGGCTGGGATCTGTAATGATCCGTTTGCTCCTCCTCCTACACCTCTCTGTGTAGAGATCTTGCAGGGATGGCAGGTCAGACCTTGTGATGCTCTCTGCTGTTTTAATCACCCTCTGAAATGCTTTGCGGTTGAGGGCAGTGCAGCTGCCATACCAGGCGGTGACACAGCCGGTCAGGATACTCTCGATAGTGCATGTGTAGAAGTTGGTGAGTATCCTGGAATCCTTGCCAAATCTCCTTAATCGGCGTAGGAAGAAGAGCCATTTCATGGCCTCCTAAATACTAAATACTAATGCTAAATACTATACCACATTTCATATGGTCAAAAACATCTTTATTGATTTATCACTAATCAATAAATCAATTGAAACAAGTTTTTTCTGTATATCTGTATCTATTCTGTTTATATTTGTAAAAAAAAGTATATGTATTTATTAATAATCAATCAATCAATGGAAACACGTTTAATTCGGTATTTCTTCAATATCTTTTTCAATAATGGTCATAGGAACTTCAAACCTGATGCATATTATTCTGAAAATAGCTGGCCTACTTGTTCAAGCTTTGTTTTGGGGAAAAAAGGCATTATGTATTTATTAATAATCAACAAATCAATGGAAACACGTTTAATTCGGTTTATCTTCAATATCTTCAAAAATAGTCATAGAAATTTCAAACTAGATGCGTAGTACTCTAAAAAAAGCTGGCCTACTTGTTCAAGCTTTGTTTTGGTGGAAAAAGTCTTATAGATTAATTAATAATCAATATAACCCATTATTGGCTTACTTGCTCAAGCTTTGTTTTTGTGGAGAAAGTAATTATGGATTTATTAATAATCAATAAATCAATGGAACCACGTTTAATTCCGTGTTTCTTTATCATTTTCAATCGTTGTCATAGGAACTTCAAATGCATTTTTTTGTGAACATAAATGGCCTACTTATTCAAACTTTGCTTTGATGAAATGTCATTACGAATTTATTAATAATCAAGAAATCAATGGAAGAATGTTTCATTTGGTATTTCTTCAATATATTTTTTAATGATTGCCATAGGAACATGAAACCTGATGTATATTATTCTTAAAATAGCTTGCCTACTTTTCAAGCTTTGTTTTGGTGAAGTCATTATGGATTTATTCATAATAAATAAGTCAATGAAAACACCTTTAATTCTTTATATCTTAAATATCTTTTTCAATGATTGTCATAGGTACTTCTAACCTGATGTATATTATTGTAAAAATAGCTAGGCTGCTTGTTCAACCTTTGCTTTGTTGAAAATAGTCATTATGGATTTATTAATAATCAATAAATCAATGGAAAAACTTTATTCAGTATGTCTTCAATATCTTTTTCAGAAATAGTCATAGGAACTTCAAACCTGGTGCATATTATTCTGGAAATAGCTGGCCTAAAAAGCTCAAGCATTGTTAGGGTGAAAAAAGTAATTATGTAATCATTAATAATCAATAAATCAATTGAAACACATTTAATTTGGTATTTCTTCAATGTATTTTTCAGTGATTGTCATAAGAACTTCAGACCTGATGTATATTATTGTAAAAATAGCTGACCTACTTGTTCAAGCTTTGTATTGGTAAAAATAGGAGGTGGCGAATAGTTGAGGACGATAGCTAGTTCAGTAAGTGCGTTGTCATTGATTGGTCAGATTTCTTATAATAGCTGGAAAAAGGGAAGTTCTAGCATGAATTTAACACAGTGGATAGGGAAAACCATAAAAGGCAGTTTAAACAGTTAACAAAATTGTAAATTTGTCACATCCCTGCATTTAAATAAGTGTTTTGTTTTTGTTGTCTTTGTACACTCGATGCTGGGATCAATTGAAGTACACCTTTATTATGTTACCCAGGTCTGTTGTTAATATATTGTAATACTTTGCTGTTTTTCCTTCTTTGGGTTTGTATTTTATCCCCATCCAACATCTTAATGTAGTTCGTATATACATAGTTCATCTGCACTGCATAGCTGCACTTTCCCTGTGGCTAAGCAGCATAGAGTTTTCATAAACTTGATCGCCGATGTTATTGGGTTGTTTCTGTTTGGCGAAGTGACAGCATTCCTGACTAGCTCTACTATAATCGTAATACCCTGGTGATTTAACCGATACCTTGTTAAAATCTTAGTATCATTAAATGTTTCTAAAATGTTGACCTGATTAGGCCTTCAGGATTGTTTGTGACTTGGTCTTAGTGACTTAGGAGTCCTCTTGACTGCTATTATCTTTTCCCAGATATAGGAGCTGGTTTTAGTGTTAAAATGCTTTGTGAAATACTCTTAGATCAACAATTTAGGAGTCCTTAAATTGTTTTTAAGAGTTTCTCCTAAATCAGTAAGTTAGGAGCTACTTTTAGCCTTAAAATATTTTGTGAATACAGCCCCTGATCTGTTATTTATTTATCAGAGGGAGGACAAACCCAGCCTGCTGCTCTCCTTCCACACTGAGCCCAAACAAGAGTCACTGGATTCTGGTTGTGACAGTGGAGCTCAGTGTTCATTGGTGGATTCAGAGATGACATCAGTGAAGCAGGAAGACTGCAGTCAAATACTGGGACTGAATGTTATCATTAAAGATGAAGAGGAGAAGAAGATGGAGGAGATCAGCAGTCAAACACTAGGACTGAATAATATTAAAGAAGAGGAGATTGGGGATTTAAATAATCAAGGTAAGAACTGGTTTATTAAGAGGGTTTAGTGTTGACAATTTGTTGTTCTTGCTAAATAATTGGCTTCTTATGTAATGCTATCTGTTTGTATTCTCCATATTCTTATACTTATTTTGTAGTTATAAATTATTAAAAAAAAAGTGAATTAAATCAGTTTGTGTTATATTGAGGAGTCAAAATTATGTAAAAATTAAATTAAATACATTATTTTAAGAATAGAGGGCTCATTATGATATGTCATGTGGCCACTATAATGGTATGATATTTCATTATAATACATTTTATATCCCAATGACATTTTGTATGTCAAGATGTTAATATTGTGGTCTCATGACATGTCATTATGAATGACCAGAGCAGCAGTGTTGTATTGAAGTTCTTGTCAACAGTGAGTTCTGTGTCTCTGGGTGTCCATGAGGTTTGTGTGGCAGCAGAATCACTGTCAACACCTGCAGTCAATATGGCCAACATTGTTTTTTTTATTGTTTTAAGGCTTTTTTCAGTCTAGAGGAGAAATACATTATTATACTATATTATTGGAAGGCACCATCTGGATGTTAGTGATGGAATCTAGTGTGGAGAGTCAGTGGTCTTCACTCCCCCTTTAACTCTGCTGTCTTGTGTTGTATCAGTGTGGCTAATATCAGTATGTTAGCGCTGCCGGTAGCAGTACATTAGCGCTGTGGGTAGCAGTACATTAGCGGTAGCGGTATGTTAGCGCAGCCAATAACAAGGTGACTAATGCCGCATTTCCACTGGTGCTTTACCTCGGTACCAGGGCTACACCGATGATTTATGCTAATGTTGGCTCTAGACTTTCCTCTTTCGACTATACGTTTGGTACCAAGGACTTAAGGAGGGGCTCAGATGGGGAGGGAGGAGTAAACTATCAACGCGATTTGGTTTTCCGGCTACAAAAAATATAATGCAATATTTTTTGGTAGTAAAATAAACAATAACGCCATGCTGAGTGTGTTTATAATACGGTGTTTGAACTGAGTAATAAAACTATTTTTTTCCTCAAACTGCGACCGGCTCCTTCTCCACCTACACTCGTGACCTTGCAACTGTAAGCCAGTGTATTCATTATTTAAAGTATTTAGTCAAAACTATCTACCATTTAATAGAAGGATTTGGGAGTATTCTGAGGTAATTTTGTGTTGTTTTAGGTGTTGCAGACGACATCTCGTTCTCAGTGCTCCATTTTTCTGTTAAGTCAATGGCATCGTACCATCTTCAGTCGTTCCAACTATTTTCATTGTCTTTGCTTCCCAGCACTGTGGCTTTATTTTTCTTTATTTTATCTGTTTGTTAGATCGGAAGAAACCCATTACGAGAAGCCAAAGACTAAGCAAAAGATACACATCGCTATTCAAATAGCACAACATGCAGTGTTTTCACAGCAAGTAACACATCATCCCACAAACCCCGGCCTAAGTCCTAAAGTCAGGGGCTTGGCACGCAGTGAGAGCCGGGCTACTCGGTCACGGCCTAGTGGCTGACTGGCGCTGGGCCGTGTCAATGGAAACTGAAACATTTCTGGACTTCAGGGTCAAACACCAGTGTTTGGCACCAGTGGAAATGAGGCATAAGGAACTGTACCCAAAGCTGTGGGGTTTAGGGATGCTGGGGTATTAGGGGTGCTGGGGGGATTAGGGGTGCTGGAGGGTTTAGGGGTGCTGGAGGGTTTAGGGGTGCTGGGGGGTTTAGGGGTGCTGTGGGGTTTAGGGGTGCTGGGGGGATTAGTGGTGCTGGGGGTGTGGCAGCCTCTCAGGCCTGTCAAAGTCTCTCAGGTCTTTACTCCTGCCCATTTCTCCTGCATCCAACATGTTAACTACAGGAACTGATTGTTTGCTTACTAGTGATTCATACCCGGTCCTCCAGCTCACTTCTCCGATCAACTTCTATGCACATTCGCAGAAAATAATCGATCAAGGCTGGAACATCATAAAGACATGTTTATAACTGATAATTGAACGCAGACTATAATAATTAATATAGTTAGTTGATTACTGATGCCATGAAAACAGATCAAAACAAGCATGGAGCCACAGCCTTTGCCTAAGTAAAAAGACTCGTGAACGACTGACCGTTTACAGCATCTCTTGTTAGATGATCAATGTTATTTCATTCACATATGAGTGGTCATAATGTTTTGGATCATTAGTGTATCCCCTCATATTTTAGATTTTTCAGTTCACCTGATTGATTAGAAACACTTTAGGCAGTAAGCCTACTCCACAAACAAATTGTGGCCATACATTTGTGTCCCAAAGGTGCTTATGTTTGTGATGTGGTGACAGCGGCTTTCTTCTGGCAGTTCTTCCTATGTAGAATTTATGTAGAATTTGTGACCCCAAAATTTAACCACCTGCATTTCTCCAACTGTGTCCTTGGAGTTTTTTTTGCTACTTGAACCATTCTTCTCACTGTGTTTGAGAGAAAATACATATTTGTCATCTTCCAGACAGGTTGATCTGAGCTTCAGTTATTTTTTATTTCCTAACCATCACCATAATAGTTCAGATGAGTATTTTCAGGCATGTAACTTTTTATAGCCCTATCTCAATCTTTTTTCTGCGTTTTTTATCAACAATGATTTTTTTTACAGCGTTTTGTTCATATCACCCTAGGTGACAACATTTTTGGAGGGCAGTGAATGTATTTTTATTTTAGCAATGTATTGTGTTGCTTGGTGAAAATGTGAAACTATGATTTCAGAAATTGTTTGCATGTTTTTTACTCTTAACAGTCTTGGAATACTTACATTGTTATATTTGATGTAATCTTCCAACTGCATTGATACAGCGTCACTGCTCTAATAAACTTTCCTGATATTAATCACACAGATGGGATTGCTGCTAAAGTGGAGACATTTCCGGCAACTGGAGAGCAACAAAAGGAAGATTACAAAGACAAGAAGCCGTACTCCTGTTCTTACTGTGGGAAGAGTTTTTCAACTGTAGTTTCCCTTAAATCTCATCAGCGCATACATACAGGAGAAATGCCTTACTCGTGTTCTGACTGTGGGAAGGGTTTCTCTCAGTCTGGTAACCTTAAAACCCATCAGCGTATACATACTGGAGAGAAGCCTTACTCCTGTTCTGACTGTGGGAAGAGTTTCTCTCAGTTTGGCAGCCTTAAAACTCATCGGCATTTACATACAGGAGAGAAGCCTTACTCCTGTTCTGACTGTGAGAAGAGTTTCTCTTACTCAAAATCCCTAAAAATTCACCAGCTCATACATAAAGGAGAGAAGCCTTACTCCTGTTCTGATTGTGGGAAGGGTTTCTCTCAGTCAGGTCACCTTAAAGCTCATCAGTGCATACATACTGGAGAGAAGCCTTACTCCTGTTCTGAATGTGGGAAGGGTTTCTCTCGGGCAAGTAACCTTAAAACTCATCAGCGCATACATACTGGAGAGAAGCCTTACTCCTGTTCTGACTGTGGGGAGAGTTTCTCTGAATCCAGAACCCTCATATATCACCAGAGTAAACACACTGGAGAGAAGCCTTACACTTGTTCTGACTGTGGGAAGGGTTTCTCTCAGTTATGTAACCTTAAAGCTCATCAGCGCATACATACTGGAGAGAAGCCATACTTCTGTTCTGACTGTGGGAAGAGTTTCTCTAACTCAAAAACCCTAAAAAATCACCAGCTCATACATACAGGAGAGAAGCCTTACTCCTGTTCTGACTGTGAGAAGAGTTTCTCTAACTCAAAAACCCTAAAAAATCACCAGGTCATACATACTGGAGAAAAGCCTTACTCCTGTTCTGACTGTGGGAAGGGTTTCTCTCTGTCAGGTCACCTTAAAACTCATCAGCGCATACATACTGGAGAGAAGCCTTACTTCTGTTCTGACTGTGGGAAGAATTTCTCTCTGTCAGGTCACCTTAAAATTCATCAGCGCATACATACTGGAGAAAAGCCTTACTCCTGTTCTGACTGTGGGAAGAGTTTCTCTCAGTTAGGCAGCCTTAAAACTCATCAGCGTGTACATACTGGAGAGAAGCCATACTCCTGTTCTGACTGTGAGAAGAGTTTCTCTTATTCAAAATCCCTAAAAATTCACCAGCTCATACATATAGGAGAGAAGCCATACTCCTGTTCTGACTGTGGGGCGAGTTTCTCTGAATCCAAAACCCTTAAACATCACCAGAGTAAATACACTGGAAAGAAACTTAATTCCTGTTCCCCAAATCTCAACACCGCCTCTGTGTCAGCATGGTAAAACACGATTTTGCACTCACACATCAAATTCCAGTGAAACACTGCAGCAAATGTAGAATGTCTCTTACACCCAAGCGTGTCAATATTTAAATAAAACTTAATAACACCTTAACTATATCCAATCTGCATAACATTTTAACATTTCAGATGACTTCTATTACCCAATAATTACAGAGAGTTTGTGAGGCAAACGAAGATGACTGCCTGAACAGGTTAGGGTATGTGCTGTCAGGAAAAACATACACTGCTCAAAAAATGCAAGGGAACACTTATCACATATCGGGCCTCGATGAACGAAATATATTAAAGATCAAAATATTTACTGTACATTGTGTAATTCGTTGTGAAAAACGTGCCTTAACAACGTTCAGTGGAAACCAAAATCACCAACCAATTGAGGGCTAGATTCAAACACACACTGAAAATCAAAGTAAAACATTGAACTCACAGGCTGTTCCAACTTGTTTGAATTTCATCACGGCAACTCATAATGTGACTCAGTAGTGTGTATGGCCCCCATGTGATGACCTTCTGTGGCCCTGTCCAGCTCTCCTCGTGTAACAGCCCTTCGCCTGGTAGCTCCTTGGGACTGTACTGGGAGACACAGCAAACCTTCTTGCGATGACATGTATGAATGTGCCATCCTGGAGGAGCTGGACTACCTGTGCAACCTGAATGGGCTGCAGGTACCGCCTCATGCTACCAGTAGTGACAAGGACACTAGCAAAACACAAAACTAGAGAAGAATCAGTCAGGAAGGATTAGGAGAGAGCAATTGTCTTTGGCCACCACCTGCCAAACCATTCCCTTTTTGAGGGTTGTCTTGCTGTTGCCTCTCCACCTTTTGTCACTTTCATTTGCACCAAACAGCTGCAATTGATTCACAGTCACTTATTCTTCCCAACTGGACAGATTGATATCCCTGAAGTTTAATTGGCTTGGTGTTATACTGTGATGATTACGTGTTCCCATATTTTTTTCTGAGTAGTGTATATGTAGTTTACAGTGTAAAAAATTATACAATATATTTAATTAACTAACAATATAATTACATGAACGTGAAGACGCTGGATCAGCACAAGTTGCTGAGCCAAGTACAGCAGAACGAAGTCGAGAT